>JAAAKL020007388.1:0-16618 GCA_010016065.2 Carybdea cf. marsupialis auct. non (Linnaeus, 1758) | reverse complement strand
AAAAAAAAAGAAACAAAAATACTTTCAAAAAACAAACCAAAAGTTTTAAAAAAAAATTTCCCCCCCCCCCCCCCAATCCATAAATCTAAGCTCCAGTATAATCGATGGTTTACCTATATCATACATTTCTAAAACCCCCACGTATCTTTAAATACGTCTCGATATTATCAAGAAGTTGAAGAAGATAATATATAAACGTATTGAAAAAATGTGTATTTTTGAAATATATGCATATATCCAAACATATTGGTGTCTTTATAAAAATATATATACATATATATATGTAAATAAAGTCGCTTATTTTGAAAGTGTAGACGTATTTCTCATAAATACTGAATAAACTATAAAAGGCATAAGGTTTCACCGTTTAAAAGAAGAAAGAACCCCTTATTGTCACTTGATGTTTTGGTACCAAATTGACCATCGTGTACAGAAAACCTACAACTTTTGGACAATTTGTCACTCGAATTTCTTTCTGCACAAAACAGGCAACATGAATTTTATCAAAACCTTGGTACACCCTGCACCCAATATCTACTGAAAAGACAAATTTAAGTCAGAATTCGATTAATTGCAGCAAGTTTTATTTAAAATTCCCAACCCAAGAATTTTGGCGACTCTACTATTGCGGCAAAATTACAAAATGCCCTTTGTAATTCGAAACTGCAATTGCTTGTTAAAACCTGATCAAAAAAGCCACTGAGAAGTCCTTTAGCACTATACCATGTAACAATGACCACTTCCGTATATTAGGGAAGGCTAGGTCTGCTTTTCATATGGCCTTATTGGCTGGAATCGGTCCAAATAAAAACTGGAAATCTATTTGCTTTGGAAACAGAGAGAATTTCCATTTATTTGGGTTGTTTTAGTTAACAACACAGTTCCACTAAAACTGTGAAGGTGGTCCAAACAACATCAATCACGCAATCCATGATTGACTACCAACAAAAAGTAGCTGGGTAGAATAACTTTCATTTCTTCCTTTTTTTGTCCTATTCTGACTATTTTGTGCTCTTACAGGCATCCTGCGTATTGCATGTACGTGGTTTCGCTAATTCGTGCTAAATTTAATACGATAACACAATAAATACAAGTCCACTGTGAATAGTACTATAATTCTCTTTCCTGATCTGCCATTTACAAAATAATAGTCAAGCATAATACTGAATACAATACACATGAACCGTTGTGACTTACTCTGGTGTTAACGCCTTGACCAATTTCAACCCCACCATGATGAAGCAAAATTGTCCCATCACCATATATGACGGAAACTCGAGCAGTAAAGTAAAATCCATGATAACCCAAGGTCCATTTCATTGGACCAATACACAGACCTTTCTTTCTCCAGCGATTCTCCTTTAAAGTGAAAATCAAATATTAACATTAAAAACACGTTAAAGCAACACTTTGATAAGAACTTCAATACTTATTGATGGTATATTGAACTTATTACCATCATTATCAGTACCACTATCATTATTATCATAAATACTATCATTATTATCATAACCACAATAATTGTTTTCATATTCAATCGTATTCATGTCCATCCTTATCATCCTATCATCATTAGCATCATCATCATCATCATCATCATCATCATCATCATCATCATCATCATCATCATCATCATCATCATCCTCCTCCTCCTCCTAATCATCATCAATAATCGTCCTCATCGTCATCAATCGTCATCATCGATAGTCATCATCAATATCATCATATTCATACCCATAGTCATTAAGATATTATTATCATTATCATCGCCGTCAACACTACCATCACCATCATCGACATCAGTATCAGAACCATCATAACCATCGCCACTGCCACCACAACCATCATCATGATAATGATCATGATCATCAGAAATATCATAATCATCATCATCAACGCCATCATCGTATTACTTCTTTTATTATCCCAATTCTTCTATGTGATTTCGGCCGATACGAAAGGTAATTAGTAAAGGAAATGATCACCCAACAACAGGAATCATATAGTAATCATAAATCTGTTGGTAAGGCATCAATGTCGTCTGGTTCTGTGTATGATGAGATTAGTGGTCGCCTTTTACCGCCCATTTCTTTGCCTTACAAAGGCATGCTGATTCCACGTAATGCTCTATGATACTCTCCGTCACTTATCACCCAAGAGATCATCTGGTAAATGCATTGCAAGGCATTATGGACATGATCGTATTGCAGACGCTCTTCAGACACTGTATTCCTTCCAGTGGGTATAGTTTCAAGTTGTCACTGACTTCCACAAGATAAATGATGAGAGTTACACACATACTATTTTCGCAGCATTGAAGCACGGCCTTCCTTGAAGTGCAGGGTCTAGGGTCGTGGCCCTGTCGGCCTCCCGTAAAACCACCACTGCCGAGGAAGATAGTCTTTTGAATACTACCATCACCGGCAAAAAATAAACAATAGATTATTACGGATATCTCCATGATGCGTAAATGAAACGAAAGCATGTACACGTCAGTACATAAATCGTAAATCCATGACGATTGACAAATCAGACATGGCAAACAATTTTCATTAATATTGACGAGTAAAATGTCAACATCCAATCTAATTGAATTACTTCATAATTAAAAACTGTTTTACTGGGAGTATTCATTAAGACATTTCAGCTTTTACATTGCACAACAAGTGTAACCCTTCTGTCTCAACCTTACTTGTTATCGAAACAGATCCCTAATTCTACCATGGCACCTATCCAAGTTGGGTAGTGACCACCCAGTCATTTCGAATAAAGAGAGTTTTTCTATAAATAGAGACCATAGCATTAAAAAGTTTCACCTTGTTAAATTCTGCAATTTCCAGTTTTCGGGTCGCAAAATTACTTGTATCCAACATCTCTATTGTAGTGGAAAGAGTAAATTCAATATACTTCATAAATTGATGTGTCTTGAAAGAAAGTTAACAAACACCCAGACTTTCACTACTTCTAAAAATCCTCAGTTGTAAACTCAGCCCAGACTGCAGGGGGGAGGGATTCTATATCTCTATCTATCTCTATTTGCATCTCCCGAACTAACTGGTCAATCATTTTAAAACCTGTTGACCTTTCCTAAATGTATTCAGGGGTATTTTTCATAAAGTTTTTGAACATGTTCTTATGATATCACGATAAATACCATCCCATGAAGAGTGAATGTCTATGGACAAAAGCATTGACAGTAATCAGCTAGTTCTGTCATTATTACCTTTAAAACTACAAAGTTTATTCTCCAATGGATTCTTGACCCGGTTAACCCATGACGTCATCAATTTTAATACTAAAAAAGGTTTTTCTATACTTTATAGATTAAGTAACAATCTTATCATGTGCGATATTTAAGTGGTAAATGCTGACAGATATTTCAAAATTTGGATAGGGGTAAATAACTGCCATATACATCTCTGTCCCTAAGTGCTAATATATGTTCTCTTCGAGGGAGAAGAAGCCACTATTCTTCCTCTCGTGGACAGACCTTTTTAATGATAGCCACATACATTGTGTTGTAAAGGTATATACAAGACATGTTTCACGTTGTCAATGTTCTGTTAACCATGGTTTTGTTGAACCTGTCCCTTTTTATACCAGGTTTTCTACTCATGAAATATTCATTCTGGCCGATTAGTTAACTCTTGCTCAAATTAATACATCACCCACAGAACACAAAATACCACCGAAAAAAATTGCCAAATAAAAAGGGCCAACCTAAGTCATATAAACGGCTGCGCAGAAGGGTCTTCCTAATCATATGTGTTTGAAGCTAGAATGAAGTTATGAAACCATTTTTATAAATCTGAAATGGAGCGCAAGATAAAAGCAGATATAAACGCATCAATTTCTTAGGTGAAACGCAGCACCGAAATCTGAGCTGTGCAAAATATTAGCATTACTTTCTCTTTTAAGTATTCGAGTTTAAGTCTGATTACAAGGTCGGACGCCGTTTGTGAGCAATTAATTATGTTGTAAACATCAAACTATGTTTTATATGAGGGGCATTGAGTTCATGGAAACGAGGTGACTAAATGGTTGGTGCTTCTTAATCATTCTCGATGGGCTATGAGAATCAGAGGTCCAAGCCCTAGCCTTGATGAAGATATTACGTCTGTGAAAACTAATTTTACATTGCTATGACGGCCAAAGAAAAATATCTCCGTGTGTGGCTACTACAAGTTTACACTCCCCAGGGATCTGCATCTGGAAATAACTGATTACAGTAGGCCTAAACTGAGAGATACTTTTAAACGAGCTTTTCCCAGAAAGGGCGATATATGAAGACACCGAACTTGACTTTATTTCATTCTACGGTTTTTTAATAATTGTTATGCCACTATATGCTGTTGTGTATTATTGGTTAACATTCAGCAATCGAAAAGAACTCGGGGTGATTATTTGTTGAGAAGACAGTCAATGGAGGGTCGCCGTATGATAGTGTGCAGTTGTTTTCTTATGGATATCAGCAACAAATTTAGTGCGCAACAAAGTCACCAAACACATAGCTGCTCATATGAAATGGAGAAGAACTCCCCGACAACCCAATGGACGCGCCCTAATCACGGTAATACCTGTATTCGGAAAGGTTGGGTAAAGCAACAAGGGGCAGTTGAACACTACGTCATGCTTCAGGGTTAATCATAAAATGATACAACATCAAATTTAGGTAAAAAATAACCTACCTTCCCAAAGTTCCTGGATATTGCAGTCACTAACATTCTTTGGGATAACAGATAGTGGTAGTTTCTGCAATTCAAATGTAGATTAGTGGTGCAAAAATCAAAACTCACTTGTGGCAGAATTAAACTGGAAAATATAAAAAAATATGTGAAATCTTGAGCTTCGATGCATTTTAAACGTAGACAATAAGTAAATCTACATATTTTGTATTTTTACATTTACTCTGGAGGAATGCTACAGACAGCACCCTTTAAATTTTACATGAAATAGATAAAATCGCAATTGCTATTATTTCCAGCGAATATTGGCCGATTGCTGAATCATTATAAACGTCAGTTGACTTTTGTTTGTGCAACTTGGTAAAGAGTTCGATACCGTATTGCGTTTGCTTATGACGGACAGTAAAATGCGTAACTTCTGAAGAGACCTACAACACACAAAAATATTATACTCGATTTCTGGAAACGTAAGAGCGGAGAAAAATGACTATTGGGAATAACATTGGGAGTAATATGAAGTGACCAAGGCTCTCAACGCTGAATATTCTTCAAGGCATTACATGTAGGTAGATACAGGTAAAGGCATGTTATTACCTGTCCGTTTTTATAGAAGTTCTTCTGTCTGATAATCTCACTAGGTATCTTTAACTGATCTGCAACATGCTCCATCATCGTTTCACAGATAAAGGCAGCCTGGCAATCACCTGAAAATGAAATCTATACGCGTTAAGGTGTCCTTTCTTCCTATACACCATGAAAATTCAATTGCATATGCAACTCGTAAGCACGTCTTCTATATTTAAGGTAAATCTCGAAATACTTAGCAATGTACAATTCCTGTTGACCATAAGTTCAATAAGAGTGTAAAAAGGAATTATATGTACTTACAAAGTTAACCAAACTGTACAAATATGACAGAATGCGATCAATATTCTACAAAAATACAAATAGAGCCTAGCAGGAATGTTGTTTCATCTCAATATCAAAAATTTCAACTCTCCACTTCAGCTTGTGTGCCTGCAAAACCTGCTACAAGCGTTTTAAAGGCACTCAAGACCTTAAATCATCAGTTACAAAAATAAATGTTGACAGTTCTACAAGATATGGTAATTTTATATTGTCTAGCCTTGCAAGTTACATTATGGTATAAGTCTCTTCATTAGCGGCCCCTGAACAATAGTGGCCTTGATAAAAATGACAATATCCTATATAAAAATAAGTAAAATAAACAAATAAGCAAGATAAAACGTAAAATGGGTGGCTAGAGCAAAAATCAAGAACGGTAAATACTTTGGATAATCAGACCTAAGATACGACGTGACCAACTGATTTCAACACACAAAAACTGAATTCTTGCAAAGAGGTTTTTGAAGTTATCAAAGCACAAATAATGCGTCCCCGCTGATGGTCGTTAAAATGGTCTATTGACTTTCTATACGGAGACCTGATAAGTAACCCCTAAAAGAAACCCCGTAACTTACCTGGTGCACGCAAGTACGTGTTTGGTGGAGTATCTGTTTTGTACTCTGTAACTTTAACTCTCCAGTTGGGGCAAAAGTAAGCTATAACAAAGGAAAGCATTAATTTTTGTAGTTGCAGATTGTGTTAAGTGCAACATTCTAAAATTCTCCGACGAGGACTAAATTACAACATGGAAGGAAGGAAGTAATAGCACAGATCTACTTAGAACCTTTCAATTAGCTTAACTCAAACCGTACCAGGTAGTAGGGGATATCAGAACTGGATTATGTATTATTTCGGTTACATTTGATGAAGTATAGTATAAAAACACTTGTATATGTCAATTGAAATAGGTTCTATAATACTTAAGAGTATACCGATGGAGCTACATCACCAGGGGGTTATGGATTTGGCTGCACGAGTGGAAAGTACAAATGATGCATAATGCACAGCTGATTGTGAAGCAAGTGGGATAAAAGAGCAACTAACGATGAACAGATCGATCGATGACAGAAAGTGAGAAAGAAGGAAGGAAGGACAATGGAAAAATGACGGGAAAAAGGAGACGAAATAAGGGAAAACAAAGGAAAGTTGGATATAAATGAAAATATAACAGGAAGAATAATAGAATTGGGAAGAAGGACAGCAACGTTAAAATCAAACAACAGAATGAAGCTGTGAGAAGGAAAGGATGCCCTTCTGATATGACGAGAAATCCTTTTCCGAGGCGATGAAGGTGGTACTTTGTATTCAACATGACAGTCCAGTGAGATAGGGGCAACATCTGATATTTTTCATTACAACCTTTCTACAACAAGTCTAAGTGAGCTGAAGCACAGAATAGTTACCATCTTACTTACATCAACTAATAATTCTGGCAATGGCTCCGTACTGAACGAGTCGTGTTACAGTAACCACTTATTCATACTGCTTCAGATCTTAGTTTTATCAACTGTCATGTGTGAGTGAAGTACAAAGTCCATGTGGAAAAGTATAAATTGGATTGTACTCATCATTTGAAAGTTACCGTTATCAACTCGTCTTGTTGCGATCATGGAATCCAACGTGTATGGTGCTGCTCCATCATCACATGCGAGCTGCAAGTCGATTGCTTGGAGTAATCCGTCCTTGTCTGTTCCAATCTAAGCACAAAAAAAAAATGAAAAATCAGACAAGTTAATCAGAAAAATATCAGAAATTGTCTTAATGAAAATGTTTTCTTTTACATTATGTAGTCCAGATCACACCTGAAGAATATCCGATTTTAGTTACAACAATGACACAAACATTTCACATCCCGGCTTAAAAGCTGTTATACACTGAGTGCAAATGTTCAAGCATTCAAATATCTATATCCTCGGAAAAATCAATCGTCCTAAAATATGATAAGCTGACATCAAGAAGATGTCATGGATTTTATAAATTTTGCCTCAAATCGAGAAGCTATTTCCGCACGAGTGACTTGTGTCTAATGTAGTGCACACGCGCTATTTACGACATCACAATCATCTCAACTTATATAAAACTCTCCTATAATTCAGACGGTTGATAGTACCAAGTGTCAGCAGAAAGTGTTTGGCAAAAAAAATCATATTTTACGAAGTAATTAGTTGTTACTGTTGTCCTTAAATGTCCCTGGTGATATTGTTTAATATGCAACTCTAGATAAGGTAGATTCTGCAAATCTATTTTTGCGCTGTTTACAACGAAACCTGGTACTCATTGAAGTACACTCCCCAGCACCCCCTTCAATTCAAAATTAGCATACAACTTTATGCGTTAACCACGTACCAACTAAACCATAAGATTTATAACTAAGTGCTTTACGTCACTTTAGTATTCAAGTCTGGTGCAAAGCGTACGACAAAGTAACGTACCTTGTAATTTACAGAGGTGACATTAAACGGAGGTGTACAAAGTTTCACCTCCATGTAGAATTTTAGGTGAAAAAAGGACCAGTGAATATAATTACAGACAATGAATAAAACAGTAGCCACAAGGACTATTCTACCATCGTGTCATCGCCCACTACCGGCCGCTCTTACACCCACGAAACACATCATACATTAAAGTTAAAGGTTCTTTACCTTGTACTTTGCAAAGAAAGGAACTCGATTGCCTTGAAATCTCAGCATTGGATTAAAGTCCATGGCAATACGCACCGGTCTACAGACAAAAAATAAAGTCATCGATAGGCTGCTAGGAGCATTTCTAAATTCATCACGTGACACATGTGGGGAACTAATTAACAAAGCGACTTCCTAAATAACGAAAGTGGCGTGCAATCGGGTTCGTATGCAATCTCCAAAACAGCCAAAAGCCGCTTCTTCTGTATGCCAGTTTAGGGATGGTAAGAAGTTCTCAAAATGAGATAAACATACTATTTCCACCTATATACGTATCCGCGTCCCTCCACGTGCAAACTAAATCGTGAATGTAGACAAGGTTTTTCCATTGACAATATAAACTCATGTTAAAGCGACCTGAAAAGACCAGATCCTTACCTTCTCATCTTTGCAGCAGCAACTCCAGCAAGCCCCGCAGCGTAAAGGGAGTACATCCCTTTTCCTCCAAATCCTCCACCAATTCTTGGGACATGTACATCAATGCTTTAAAAGAATGAAATAACAAGATATATTTCCAATGTACTTGAAGGGCATGAACTAGGTCAATAGACCATTTTCACGCAAGTGCCAGGTTAACATCAAGCGAGGCTACGTGCTCACTTTTCCGTTAAGCAATAACAGAAGATTTAACTATGGCTGACCAGCACATCAGTCAATAAGAGTGTTAGACATCGTGGCTACCCTTTGTCAGCACTGCTTTCAACGATTAGAAGACTTGAAACATAAATTGTTCTACAATAAACATAACATAGTCCTCCTTTTGGTCATTTGCCAGTTTATGAAAACCCGCCCGTTAACAAATTAAGGTAATATTAAACAGTGACACCAACTTGTAAAATCAGAGTACGTCGAAAACATAAGCGATACAACGTACTCTGAAAAGTATCGTCAGCAACTTTTATACTAAGATTCTCTACAGAAGGGATGGTGGATACTTGCGTCGATAGTGAAAAATCAGCAATTAACTGTTCGATCATAGGATCGACGTCCTCGGTGAATTATAATAAAAATGGTTGATCTGATGGACGTTACATGTATCCCTCAACATACGCGTCAGCATAAAACATATGCGCCATGGTTGTACCATCAAAACAAGGAAGCAATCTATCGGACGGACTCTTAGAATTTCCGTTTCCCTCTTGCCTTCATATATACTTGGCATTGTGAAGGCTTGTAAAAGCTTGTCGTGGCGTGGTTGTAAAATCTCGGCGTGGCATGGCGTGGTGAAGGCTTGTAAAAGCTCCAAGTCGCTAGGATGGAACTCGAGTCTGTGGTTTTAAAAGCATGATCTTAGACCACACGGCCACACGCTTCGACGATAGAAACTAGCCTCCTTGTGTATGAAATAGAATTACGTCACTGTCAAATGCTTCAGCTTATCGTTTCAGTCTAAATACTTTTCTGCAATGTATTTCTTTCTGCTCTTCGTTGCCGTCCACTTTCAAAGAAGTGCGAGGTGTACAACTGCTTTTTTATTATCACTAAAATCCACCTTAGATGTACAGCCCACTTGACTGTCTATCAATATAGGTTACATGTTATACCGGGAGATAGCACTTACTTGCTCATTTTCTCATTTAAAATCTTTGCCAGCAGATTTTGTACCAATGGAGGTGCTTGCGTAGCTGAATACACTGTGTAAACGTTTTGGTTTGGGATTACCAAGCAAGCCTATAAAATGGGAATCGAAAAGGCACGTAGTCTTTCATAGGCATGAGCATGCTTGAAAACAATTTTAAAATAATCCTAGATATTCTGTTTATTCTATCTTCATCTTTGAAAAGGGTTATTTTAGACAATGTTGTTTTTGTCAATTTCTTGTTCGAGATCCTAATATAAAAGGTCTAATCAAATCGATTCGAATCTAAGCAAGACAATCTAATTAAAATCGGATCAAATCAGATCAGATCAGATCAGATCAATTCAAATGAAATGAAGTCGAATAAAATCCAATCCAATTCAATTAAAATGGAGCTAAAAGTTTAATGACCTTAAAACTAATGACTAGTTCCATAAAAGTCTAACATTAGCCTAGTCTACAACTAGAATTAGCTTGGTCCTTAATAAGACCAGTCTAATTCTGTTTCTCAAAGACAGAAACCCATTTAAGGAGGTGTTAGATTACTAAATCAGCCTGGGGGTTGTTGCGGATATTTGTGGGGTGTGAGGATCCGCAAAATGCCTGCAAACAAAATCCTCAGGTCCCTACTATATATCTCTGACGTTTTGCTAATCTTTCTTTGCTAAGTTTCATGGTCAATGTGTCTCGACAAATTTGATACAAATGTATTGCCTTCAGCAGTACCGGCATTAAAAAAGGGGGAAAGGGGGTGTGTCTAGTAAAAGCACCAGATATGTGCCACAGTACTCCAGTCCCTAATGGCATCAGTACTGAGTTACACAATCAAATCATGCCATATGCGCTATCTTACTGCCAGTAGCTTTCACCCCACGCACGATTTTCTTGTGTAGTAGTAGAATGTAATGTCTGAAAAATTTCCTGCAACGTATAGTGCATGTGACCCACCCATCCCCTCGGTTGATACAGCCTCTCGAAAATCTCTTCTTTCCTTACCATGAAAATATGGAGAGCAAAAGAGTGTCTCAAGGAAAAAAATTACGAGTAGCGTATTATCACCAATTTTTTAAATGAACAATTACTACTTTTATCCTGTATATTATCTCACTTATTAACAGTTGTTAATCCATATGTTTAGTCAATAGCACACCTCCTCTCACATACGTATAAGAGGCTGAACCATTTCCGAATCGGCCAAATATAATATAAAAAATAAAAATCTGAAAATGCTTTGACTATTCAAAATTAAAATCAAGTTTAGAAGTTTAGTTTTTCAAAGGATTTCACTGAGTTGACAGGTGCTGAATAAAATTCGTCTTGGGAGGTTGGGGGGAGGGGTGTCAGGTAATTTTCAAAATTCAAAAATAATTCTTATCACCCGGGAAATGCTGCCCAATGCCAACAGCTACTTTCTCTTAACTGCTCGACGCCACATGACAGACAAACCTTCCCAAAATATATTTTAATCTAGAGAATCTTTCTTGCTGCTTCGCTTTGTCCACAACAAATGATTTACTATTCTATATGCTCATATAAGGAAAGAAGAAATTTTCATTTCTTTCAAATTTTGGAAGATTTGTAATACGGGTTTTGCTAACCTATACAAAAAAGGCAACATTCGCGTTCCCTTTGCCCTCAGTCCGCAACCCTCTTTGCCTTTTCAGTTAAAACAATATTATCCGGAAATATTATCAGGAAACACCATATGTAGTTTGAAAACCTATTTCTTGGGCGCATAGTGCTAGTTCAAGGCCCGTTCTTCTCCTTGGTATTTACTGGATTGCTAAGAAGTGTGACGTGCCGCTATTGATATTTGTTTTTTTAAACTTTGTTGCAGTTAAAAAATAATTGCATTTAATCATGCTCTATTCTGTCCCTTGATTACCTTATAATAACACTTTCCTAAATGGATGATGAAAGTTCCGTTTTCTGCAACTTTATGCAATTTTTGGAACAAATGCTTTTTGAAAAATTGTATACAGTGAAAGCAAAGAACACTGCATCTGGACTGCCCTTTCAATAACAAACATCTATGTTTAGAAAAGTAAAGTGCCAACTGAAAGGGGAGGAAAGTTAAATTCAGAATAGAAGGGTGACAAGGTAGCTCCTAAAATTAAAGATGTTAGCAAAGGTAACAAAATCCATACCTTTAACCCCTGAACGAATTTATAGAGGTTGGATATACACATAAGTTTGCAGAAATGAGTACCAAAAAATTCATCCCCGAAAAGGGATTATTTCTTAATCTTCCGCTTTCAAAATGCCCGTTTATTCTAGCACTAACACGTCCTTTATCAGCAGTACACCACCCTACTCGTTAGGCAGTGGCGGCTGGTGGCTTTTGGCGAAGAGGTGCCAAGATTCACAATAAAAATCCACCGATTGTATTCATCCAGTGTAATAAGTTTCCGAATAGAACTATCAAATATACCACTGACTATACCGAGGGGTTACCACAGAAACAGTAGGATTTCTTTGCCATTTGAAACAATAAAATAAATGTAGTAGGAGTTGGTCTCACCCAGGAACCTTGCATCATGCTTGATATATAGATGATATTACATTTACTAATGAATAGAGGAATTATGATGAACCTATGTGGTTTAGTGGATATTCAAATTCTCTCGACAAAGGCGTCATCTAAAAGAAATCTATTGGCCTTGCAATATTTAAAAGTACCTTTGCAAGCTTCCTTGGGTTTGTTGACGCCCTTTGAACGGGAGGATAAATTAAAAGTTGACTAACTAAAGTAACTACATACCTGAGTTTCCATGTGAAAGTGATGGAGTGCTGACGTCTCGATCTCACCAGTTACTATGTTGTCAGACTTCTTAAGAGCGTCTGTAGATGAGAATGACAAACACAACCTTGGAATTAATTATCGCTTTTCCATCTAATAAATTGCAACCCTTACATTCAATTGACGCGAATAATAAACTGATGAAAGAAAAGGGAGTAAAAACGCAATACTGGAAACGGCTCGTGCTACCATCCCAAAAAGAGCTCAGAACATGGCGGAAATAATTGGATCTCTACTGGTACAATTGCAGAGACAGAAACACGAAGAAAATTGAGAGCCAAAGGTCTGAAAACAGAAGATCAAGACCAATATAAAGAATCAAACTCGCGTATGCAGAGAATGATCAGACAGGACAAGCTGAGAGATATCAACGAATAATGTGAAAAATTGAACACAGCTCTATCACAAACATGACAAAGGAATTATGTAATGGAGTCAAAAGACTGACCAACAAATTCCAGCCAAAAAGGACACCATCAAAGATGAAACAACAAAATATTGAATGACGGCCAAGATATCAAAGAAAGATGGAAACAATTCTGCACGGACCTTTACAAACGAAATTAAACTTTAGCGAACAACATTAGCAATCATGCTACAAGCACCATCGAAGTTGAACCTCCTCCACTGCACTCTGAAATTAGTAAGGCAATCAAGGAATTGTAAAACAACAAGAGTTCTGGAACTGATGATATTCCAGCGGAACTGAAAAAACATGATGGGGAAAATATTATAACCTTCTTCTACAAACTTTGTTATAATATTTGGACCAATGGCACATGGCCTGGAGACGGGTAGTCTCAGTTTTTATCCTTATTCCAAAGAAAGGAGACACTCTGCAGTGCACAAACAACCGCACTATTGCAAAAATTAGCCACTGTAGAAAATTTTGTTAAAAATAATCAATGACAGAATGAGACAAAACTCTGCAGAGAAATTGCTGAGGAACAATATCGTTTCATGCGTGGGGAAGTTACAAGCGACCAGATTTTAAACTTGAAACTGATAATTGAAAAATACAAGGAAAGAGACAAAAATCTTTATCTTTGCTTTATTGAGTATCGTAAAGCTTTTGACGCTGGGATACACGAAACACTTTAGGATATTATGATAAATATGGGCATACCGTCTCACATTGTAGCTCTAATTAGAAACCTTTATGAACACTAGACAGCAACAGTTCGAACATCTTACGGAAACATTGACTACTTTCATATCGGTCAAGGTGTACGTTAAGGCTGTATCCTATCACAGCAGCTATTTAATCTATATGCTGAGCAGATAACGAGAAATGCACTAGAAAAATTTGCCGGATCTCTTCAAATCGGTGGAAGAACAATAGCCAGCCTCAGCTATGCTAACGATGTCATTCTACTAGCTCAAACTGGATGACATTACCACGAAAGTAAAAGAGGCAAGCAGAGCAGCTGCTTTACAATTAAATGTTACTAAGACCACGGTAATGAAAGTCATCTCAAACAGCATTCAAGATTTAGTCATCGGCAATGAGAGCAGTGAGAATGTCCATGAGATCTGTTACCTGGCAGCACTATAGACAGACAATAACAATGACTCCAAAGAATTAAAATGAAGATTTGCCATTGCAAGACAGGCAGCAACTTCACTGATCTAAAAAGATTGGTGTTTCCAATTGCTACTTATGATAGCGACTGCTGTGACACAAAGGAAACAGACAGAAAGACAATTGAAGCATTCGAATACTGGTACTACAGGCGGATGCTCCGTATCAGCTGGCGTGAGCAAAAAACCAGCGAGTATGTTAACCAGATGGTGGGCGGAAACACGCTACTCACTGACATTGACTATCGTAAAATCGCCTTTGTGGAACACATTTCCAGAACAGATGGGCTGAGTAAAGACATACTGACTGGCAGTGTTTTTGGCACAAGGAGACGAGGAAGACCAGCCACCCGCTACCATAAAAACATCAAGGAGATCACTGGCTTGTCTTTTGTAGAGGTCATGAGACGAGCACATGATAGACAACAGTGGAGAAGATTCTGCATAGGTGCCAAAAAGAGCCGTGCAACGACTGGAAAGTAAATAAAGAAGAGTAAATCCTTTCGGATACGCTGTTCAATATCAGGTGTGTTGCCATGCCTTTAAGTACTAAAATGACTGTAAAGTATTCCACCAACAGGATTCGAACCCGTAAACCAAAGTCCTTTCACGCTCAAGTCACATGGCTTAGAGAGGCTGGCCTTTAAATTAAAAAGAGCTGGACGTCGATGTCCTCCGATGGAGTATTGGAAGCTGATATGGATATTAGAGAAAGAGATTATGCTATCAACGGGGGTCGACTTGCTCACTTCTTAGAGCTCAGGCGGCGAATGCGGGGGTCACAGGTTCGGATTCCGTTAGTGACATACTTTTCTATCTCTCTAGTAAAATCGTTAAAGTAGAGGCCGGCAACAAAAATATCACTAAAACTATTTAAGGCATGATAAGAGACATCACCTTCTACATCTCCAAAATCAACCTGTGGGATCCTCTCTGGGTACTGTCTCCCTTCCTTGATCGCATCCATTAGCGTAACAACTGCTTTCTTTTCGTCTTGATAATTCACTTTCACTTTCTTTGCTATTTTATTCGCATGATCCTGGGTATCTAAAATTTTCAGAAAAACAATCAATTTAAATAACTAATTCATATGTCATTCCCACAACCGGAGAATACCACAATGCGAAAGTGTCTTACTTTTGGAGTAAAAATTGTCTATATCCACTGAACTCTAAAAACACTGGATCGGGCATCTTCCGGGCAAAGTGAGGTCAGTCGTTAGACGCCGTTTCAGTTCCCATTAAGGAAAGCTTAGAAACAATGTTATATAACATGGCGGACCTCCACGTGCCATTTTAACTTCTGGCGTCTACCATTCGTGACCACACTTTTCCGCTGTCGGAAACAATGGGACTGCTCGATCCAGTCTTTTTTAGAGATCAGTGGCTATATCCGAGTTTTTATAACGTCAATTGTAAGACGTCATAAGATCCAGCCTTACCTGGAAGCTTTTCATAACAGTACTTTCGTTTGCTAAAGTTTCATGATTACCTCCTACAATCATGTTGTTTACCTCAATCCTGACTGGCTTTGTTCAGATTCACAGGGCTGGGAGGCAGGGGGTTGGGTACTACTAAGCCAGGGGACTTTATTAATGCTACTAACGTCGAAAATATCAGTCAAATAACTAGCTATAGTAAAACAAGTATATCTGAAGTACTGGATGCCATGAAATTCAAACACAGCAAAAAATAACAAATACCCATTTATAGCTAAATAATCCATTATTAGAATATGTTGAACTATTAAAACTGAACAATAAGCTTAAATATTTACTTCAGATCGTCATAACAGGAGCCACCGTGATCAAGTAGATAAGTTCCTTGCCTTCAGTTCAAGAAGGTCAGAACCCCAGAAGGGCCATTGGTGAATTCAGGATATGCATCCGGTCTTCAAGTGCTCTATGCTAGAATCAAGTCCCATGTACATTGGCACCGCCTAAGGCCCCTGCAAAGGGGAGTGCGCTGCGTTAAAATTGCATCATCATGCTAAAAACAGGACTACTTGTAAATACCCGTTCTATCTAGATTCGTTACACCGTTCGTTAGAAATAGGGAATATACAACGCGCGGGTCTGCTAATCCCCTCCCTCCCTCTTGTTAGGTAGGGTTAAGCATTCTTTGACATAGTCTGTGTAGCAGGTCAAACTAACGTAGACTTCAGCTACACAGTATCTGAGTATTTCCTAGAGGACATTACTCCATTGGCCTAAAGTACGACAAATCAGAAAGAGGCTTAAGACGGTGGCTGGGACCAAGATCCGTTGTTAGTAAACTATCGGACTATGACATCTGCCAAAAATTCTTATGATAAACATAAGATAGTGCACTACTTTAACAAGATGTTTTTCTTGTCATTACCGATGTAAAACTCATCTTTGAATCTT
>JAAAKL020007387.1:0-16939 GCA_010016065.2 Carybdea cf. marsupialis auct. non (Linnaeus, 1758) | reverse complement strand
ATTTTTTACAAAAAATTAAAAAATAGTTTTGGGGTTTGATCCTACAGTTCATTACATATGGACCTTATATGTCCTTTTCACATCTGACTTCAAATTTAGCAATTTTCTTATGTTAAACTGTTAATTAAAATACATTGTTTATAAAAGTAACTTAATTTAAAATGGGATTGCAAGATTAATTAGATTGGATATAGGTTTCGCTGTTTTGTCCAAACGTAGGTATCAAATTCTGTGCTTCCCCTTTATGAATCATCGTTGTAATTTATCTTTCTTGCAAACACAATTCCAATATAGCTTAATCTCATAACGTATTTCTGGAATGGAGCACACAAATTATTTGCAAACCTAAGCTTTGTTACTGATATTGCTTCGACTTGAATAATAAGTATGGTATATATTCCAAGGCCTTATTTATTGCATTGCAGCTCATCGCCCAAGCGCACCCGTGCCGCTCCAAACGATCAAACAACAATCAAAATCGATAATATTGCAAGCACTAACGAAGCAGATGGCAAGGAGATAGCAGCAAATGGGCATCAGCCAAACGGTGGCGGTGGAAATGCTGTTGGAAACGAGGCATACACTGCTGAAGAAGATGAAGATATTAACAATGTACCATCTGAAGAGATTGCAAACGAGGAAATCAAAGAGGAGAGTACGGCTGATGGTGCCAAAGCTGCTCCTGAGGCTGGCAAAGGATCATATGAACTAGGAGAGATCAATCCGGCTGTTGAAGAGGAAGAGATAGATGTTGATAAGGAGATAGAAAAAGAAATTGAAAAGGAAGTAACCAAGGAGCTAGAGAAGGAAAAACCAATCCCTAAGAAGAGAAGGGAAAACATTTACGAAACAGTACAGCGTGATGATGTCTAGATGGATCTGAACCTCTTCAGCTAGGGAAAGACTTTCCTGATTTGACCAACGAATAAATCTTTAAGTGGTTTATAAATGTTGTGCTAAAATGGTGGAAAGCTTGGACTTTCAGATGCAAAGAAGACTTGAATTACCAGAGGAAGACTACTGCAATACTTGTTAAATTGTAAGACAAATTGAGGATAACCACTGGGCAGTGTCTGGTGTGCATTTTTTCAAGACATTTTACCAACGAAAGATCTCTTGTAACATCAGTGAAACAAAGGACCAATATGGAAAATCGTGATCAATTTTAGGAAATCCGAATTCAAAATATCTCCCGGTATTTTAAATTTTTGTTACAAAGCATGTATCTCAAGTAAGATGAAATATGAAGACGTCTAGTTTGTTAAAACCTGCAAAGGATTTTTTTGCTTTGGTCCATTCATGGAGGGGAACTCTACCTATTTCAAGCTCGAATTTAAATAGTCTTTACTTTCAAATGCAAGTCGATAAATCTACTGAAAAAAATTGAACCAGTTGTGTTATTTTTCATTTATCTTCCCTATGTTAGGTTAAGACGCTTTACTTTAAACAATACCCCAGGGAGTAATATAAACTTTTTTTAAATTTAAAGCCCCGTGGAAAATTTTGTCGCGAAAAATGATAAAATAGATTAAAAATCGCAGGAAATTAGCATGTTCTCAGCCAACTGTAGGAAATAGTGTCAAATATCGACTATGATTTATGTTATCACTTCCAATGACGAAACAGCGAGAGCATGCTTACGTCACCAATTTTGAGGTTCTGAGATGCACAGAGACGTAGTTGTCAAGTGAAATATAGGAAACGGCAGGCTTGGTCATACATTATCCTAGTACACCGGATGCTGGATGCCTGATTAGGCGCTGAGGCAAAAATTCAGTTATGTAATCGTTAGCGTAATAACGCCGCTAGGGTCAGCATCCCTGCACTCGATTTTTATACGGAGAATAATACGCAACATTTTTTGGTGGTGAGGGGATAAATAGCAGACCCTAGAAATAACCCAAGCCTCCTACCGTGGTCCTGTGGTCTTGCACTGCCCTTGAGCTTTTACACTCCTATCTGAAATAGATCTTTGTCCATGTTCCATTTACCTCTCTTTCGCACAAACTTTATGTGTCCTCCAAGCTTAGTTGTTGCACACCTCAGCTTCAAGAGCACTCACTATAGCACCCTTATTTCATACCTTATTTTTTAGTCGCGCGATAAATTCACTTGAAATTTCCTGTGTCTTCACAGCTGACGTCTCCTCTTCTTTCTGATCTCCCACGTGGCCTCTTTCTAAAATCCAGCTTTGCACTAGATGAACACACGCCCTTTGTTTGCTCTCCTTGATTGAATTCTAATTTAAGTAAGATTGGCCCTTTGGATCATATTCTCCCTCCTTTACATTTATTTTATTGCTCAAAGAGAGAATCATATAAACGTTTCCCCTGACTTTGAAATTCTAATTTACTATCAGCCGTAATAGGCGATAAATTGCGTAAGAAGTGTGTTTGCTTCTACGCAAGTCAGTTTGCAGCATAAAGTAAGCTGCATCCAAGTAAATACTGTGTTTTGTTTGTGCAACTTGTACAATTTGCAGTTTGCTACAAATAGTCATCAAATAGAGTTTTATTGTCACATTGACGTAGTAGGACATAGTATGTTTTTAGTAATTTTTTATAGAATTTTGTAGTTAGGTTCATTTGCTGACGGCTTTAGAAAAATTCAACGTTGAGCCTCTGCAAAGGCAGCTTATAGTTATATGAAAGACAAGAGAAGAATATCTCCTCGTCTTTAGTAGATGCAGGTTATTAAAGATATGCAGTATATACTGGGATTGTGATGCAATTTGCGTATCAAACATAACACCTGACCCTTACGGTAAGGGTTGTACCAACTGGACTAAATTGAAACTAATTACTAAAAATAATACATTTTCTTGACAGCCTCTATTTGATAAAACGGTATTTAATACAATAAAATATCCTCATGACCTAGGCCGAAGGTGTTATTTACCGTACTTCGGCCGTGAATTGAGGCTGTTGCATCACTACGTTTAAAATTTGTCGAATAACGATGCATTCTTTTGCTGATGTATTTTAAAAATTGCTTTTATACTCAAAAAGAAGAGATTTCTTTCCCTTTACAAACATACTGTCCTCTTTAACATTAGAGCAAGCAATTCCTGGCTGAGGAAGAGGAATTTGTACGTTACCTTTATCCCAATCCGTAATTTTTCTAGGCTCCTCATAGCTCGATCTGTGTGATATAGCATTCTGTTCCAACATCTCTGTATTACCATTTTGTTATTAAAATGTACATTGTCACAACAGAGCTATTTTTGCATGAACAAAAGAAATGAGAGTACAACAAAGCTCGGCTTTGTTATGTACCGGTAAGTCCGTTTAAGCTGGTTTACAAAGTTTCTGTAAAAATTGTCTTTCTGAGAATTCAATAGCCGAAGTAAGTGAGAAAATGACTTCAGGAACTATAGGGAATAATAGTTTCGCATGATCATTGACTGGCAGTCTGATTGAAGATACTTTCTTTAACTTAGGAAATCTAGCCAGGTTTGTCGCACTAGGAAGACGTCAATTTCGAATATTTTAAATCACAATTCGTAAGAAGACATTTTCAACTTTCTCAGGAGATGAAAACTTGTAGGGGGAAGCTCGGTCTCAGACTCCCTGCCTTTGTACATGAACTTGGACTATTGCTTCCTTTTTGATTAATATACACCTCTGCAGGCTTCAATTTCATCATAACTGTATACATTTAACAGAAATATCAACTATATGCTTTAAAGCCTATGGAAGGTTTAGCGTTCTTGTATGTTCATGCCCCAAGTTAGATAAAGAGACAGCTGTTAAACAGTGTTGTTTACTCAGTGTTGTAAAATTTTATTTGTTTTCCACTGCTGCCAATTGGAATTAAGTTCGGGATTTGAATATTTACTAATGGGAATTTAGACATTTTCCTCTGTTTTAGACAGTACGTGTGGACATCGGGCATTACAAATATTTTAACCTTTATCTTTGTAAAACACACTACGAACTGTTGTAATAATCGTGTGAGTTTTTGTAAAGTGTAAAACGTCTGAAGATATCATAAGACTTGTATTTTTTCATCTTTCTTTCTACCTGTATTTGACTGTTTTCAAATATCCGTCAGCGTCTCATTAATGATAATTGTAATGAAGATGAAAACAGAAATAATCTCATGCAAATGCACTTGTTTTTCATAACTTGAAAATTTCTTAAAAGTTTGGTAGTATGACTCAAGAATTTCCATATGCTAAAGCCTACAAGAAGTGAGACATTTGACAGCTTCATCATCGGTATACACTACTACCACGCAAACATGTCACCAGCGATTTTGTTTAGGAAGGACAATTTACTTTAAGACAGGTGCAAACCAAACGCGAAGTAACTATAGTTTTTTCTGATGAGATTATACAAATCATGGGAAACTAAATTTTCACGCATCCTAAGGGAAAATGGTTGGGGCCTAAAAATGTCCGGTACAATCACAACTGCCTTTAATTAGGAACAGTTCCCATTAGTTTCAATTCCAAATAAAAATATCCAAACGCCATAGCTTACCCTAGTAATAATACATTTCCCAATGACCACAAATATTGCAGCTAATTGCAACATGTGCCTTGACTGATTTTCTACCAGGTAATGGTTTAATGCGTTAGTTAGATTAGCTGGCAGAAATGAACAGAATTTTCTTCTTTTCATTCGCCAAGTATCAACTCCTAGAAGGAAGCAGCTACTGTTAGTTTCAAAAACCCTACTATGCAATGTGGTTCTGCCATGCACAATGTAGCACTTGCATGAAAAGCCAGGCTGTGCTAAAGTGTGTACCGATGATCGCTTCCATATCATAGGCAAAGCTAGGACAGCATTTCATTTAGCTGTTTTGGAATCACTACACGTAAAAAAACAGAACAACTTTGCATACAGAAAGATACTGTCTTCTTTCTTAAGTTCTTTCAGTTAATTGGTGGTACGCTGGTAAAGGTATAGTGCAACTTTAAAGAATAGTTGATTTAAAACAAGAATCAGTTTAAAGTATTTTATACAAATAAACTTATATTTCGGCTAGTGAAGCTAGCCTTCCTCAGAGTGAAGAAGAGTGAAGAAGGCTAGCTTGACTAGCCGCAATATAAGTTTATTTGTATGAAATAATTAAAAGTGTTCCTCTGACGTTCTGGACTGATTCTTGTTTTATATCGATTATATTTTAACGTCAGCTTTGTATCTCTTTGATCCGGAGCTGTATCATGCATGGCTTAGTCGTTATGGGTCCTTTCCGTTTATATTCATCTAAAGAATAGTTGAGCTAACTTCATATGCCAATATGGAACAGGGCCCACGACACAGGGGGGCAGGGGGCCATGGCCCCCCACTTTTTTGCTAAAATTTTTTTGCTTAAATGTTTTTTGGCTGAAAGCACAGTTATTAACTTGTTTTTGAGTTCTGAAGATGCAGTTTCTGTTATTGGGAAGAACTTAAAAGAGAGAGGGTTTTTTTGTAACAGCACCTACCTCGACGGGCCTTTTTCGACATCTTTAGAAAAAATTTCTGCCTCCCCCCCCAATTTTAAACCTGTGGAGTGGGCCCTGTGGAACCTTAATCACATATTGTTTCACACATTTTCTCATCATATAATTTATACATAACTTTATGCTGTTAAGAAAGGAAGGTCTTCTTCTCCGGTGAATCAATACAGCCAGTTAGGTTTGCATTTGAATCTTCTATGTAAACAGTTTAAGGTACTAAAATCGCTGATGATCAAGCTATTGATTCAATTGTTAATATAATCTTTTTCATTATACTATCTACTATATCAGCTGTTTCTTCTCAAATTCACATGAGCAAAGACTGGCTTTGTGGTCGTGAAGGATAATGGTCTTGTATAGAACCCGAACTCGGGCTTCGTAAAAACATTTTCCTCAAAAGGGGGAAATGAGGAATATCATGTAGCTTCAAAAACTGATTTCATGTCAGCTGTAGTATGTCATTACTCAAAGGCAAATCAGAGTGGTAAGTTGCCTAGTGTTATGTATTAACCTGGACAGCAACGTGGCGTAGATTCCAGAGACTAGAGAGGACAACACAAAACTAAATTTCAGTCTAATCTAAGTACTCATGGCTTACGTACACATTACTAAGGATTTACATAACGCTCACTCATGTTGATCTAAGCATGGCTGAGTGTGAGATCATATCCGTTTCAGCTCTAACAATACTGAATCATGTACATATTTTCTATACTACGCGGGTTGTTGATCTCTGATTCAGCATTGATACTGCTGAATTATTATGATAGGTAACATCTTCAACTTTGGACTATGAAATATGCAAGTTTCCCCAACCCCGTTACAAAATATTGTTAAGTTTGAAAACGAGGATTTGGGGCACTTGCATGTCAGATCTCCCTGTTGATAAGCGGAGAGGTCTAGGAAACAAATAGTAGCAGGAATGAACACCCCTTTCAAGTGGCAAGTGTCTTGAATGCTTTGTTCCATTTTCACCGAAATTTAGTAAAAGTTTAACTTCTATTAATCCAGGATTGTAGTCATTGGTTTCTACAGCTGCCTTGGCTCCTGAAGCTTCGACCGTAAATCTTTGAGAAAATACATTTGGAATCAAACAAATGAAAATATTCACAATCGATGTTTTACTGCCCCAATTTTATTGCTACAATTATTTCTTTGCACATTGACTTCCACTAATGTATGGTGTCCTTCACTACTAAAACATTGTCCTCTTTACCACTATCCTAAATTTAAAAGTCAGTCAGCATAATTTCATTATTTCAGAATAAACAGAGCGGTAGTGAGGCTGCGATGCGTACAATATATAGAGCATATTTTCTATTATTTTAAAACCAAATATTTCGATGATGACCATCGTAGGGCCATAAATTTCAACCCTCTTTGCTCTTATACTGTCAAAATTGTTGACGTCAGAGAATCCGATTAAATTTCCATGCCATGTTTTTTATCGTGTCCGACTGTTGCAAGGCCGTATATTTCGCAATGTTTATTCAAGATCAAATCAATAGAAGTCAGATTAGTTTTATTAAAAGTCTTCTTCTCACAATCCAGATAGGATTACGCTACAGGAAACATCACTTCATTGATGAGACCCAGTATACGTTAGATACGAATGTATTTGCCTCTGATATAGAGTAGAAACAGATTTTGTGAGAGAGGGAACATTCTGTTGGCACACAAACATCTGCATCTCTTCATGCAATTGGCTTACACTCTACATCTGTAATACTCAGTACCACCACGCAAAATCGTCTTCTTAATATAGCGCCGTCCCATGGAGCAATGCATGCGATTGGCTTACACTCTACATCTGTAATACTCAGTACCACCACGCAAAATCGTCTTCTTAATATAGCGCCGTCTCCTAAATTCAGCAAAACTGTTTTATATTTTTCAACATTTGTTCAATTGACCTGATTAAGAAATACTATTGTAAGTTGTCAGTAGGACTCTTTATGACAATAAATCTTTACACCAGAAGTAATTGTAGAGTTATAGAAATTTTCTTATGGCAAAAATATTGAATTTATTTTAGGAAGAAAGTTCTTCTTAGACAAAGACCCAAGCTGCCTCAGTCGGGTTTCCTCTACCAACTGAGCTGTTGTGACCGGTGATCACAGTATCCCGTTTCCTCGAATCGTTACATTAGAGCCTGAGGTTCAAATCCCGTCCGTTACGAGTTTGAATCCTTCCAAAAACGAATCCCATTATTTCACAAACGCATTGGGAAAAATTGATTTGAGTTAAAAACTTAATAATTTCTTAAATAGGTATTGATATTAGGTATTAAGAAACATTTTGCCAATTTCAAAGTTGTGATGAGAGAACAAAGCGTTCAGCAACTGCATCATTCTTTAAAATTATTAAGTTCTAACAAAGTACATCTATTATCATCAACTCTGTCGATGGCCTAATAACAATTATGTTGTGTTGAATGAGTAAAGTTTACGACTTTCAATTATCAGATGCCTGTGTTCTTTGAAACCTTTTTGCTAGCTCGCTCTTTCTAGAATTTGCAGCCGTATTTGCATGCATGGAGAAATAGATCTTATAAGGACCAGGAGAATGATCCCATATTATTCTATTGGTCACGCTATATTTACGATATATTAGTCTACGAAAGGTGTTATGATGGTTATCATCTTTGAATCACTATGCAGCATTAAAATTAGTTGCTTCATCTATATCTTGCTGAAGATAAGTAACTATATGCCTTAACCGTACAGTGACTGGTCGGTGCTGGGGCAGGTAGTTGACGGACTTTATACTTTTCCTTATACCCAATATTTATAAGATGTTCTCACCTTCCATCAGGTTTGCCAGGAATATCTTGAAATAAGCTTTTGCTTACTGATGTCATAAGTACGCTCTAAGAAGACCCGTCAATAAGCAATACAAAAATATCTGCGTAGTAAAAGTTTTACCTAACAACCTTGATTTAGAGTTTGGAATTTAAAATTAACAGTACTACGAGATTTATATTTAAGCAGCAAATATTTACAGAATAATCAGTATAAAAGCAGATGTACTACCACCCAAGACTCTATCCTGGAAACTCAAAATACTAAATTTGGATAGGTTTAATATTGTATTTAGCAGTACTTATTGCAAATAAAAAACGCAGATACCCCTAACGTTGATCGTAAATCATTAAGTTCCTAAGGCAGTCTGAGGCTGCAACAGAATGCACTAAACCTGAAATGGATTGGCAAAGTCTACCGTCCTGATCAACACATAATGATAATAGCAAAGTAGGAAATAAAACTTGAGTAACATCATAAGTGTAACTCAGCGTCAAAATAATAATTGTTCGAGCACCAAAATGGGCACTTCCACTGTGTACAAACTGTCCTCCTTAGAAAATCAGATGCCTCTTTAATCCCTTGTAAATAAAGAAGGAACACATTGCAAATGAGAGTATCAACAGTGTTGCTGTGGCCACAGCTACTACGTTACTAAAAGTTTTGCTACTCCAGATTTCGTTTACCTATCTTTGTCGATGTGATTTTTTCTGAAAGTGGCAGATAACTACGCTACGATAAAAGATTACGTGAATAACAGAAAACGTGCGTGGTTACCAAATGCCGCATGTACAGGAGGTTTCTTGTATGTTCGATGAAAGAGGAGAACACTCTGCGTTGTTTCCTTGACAACAAAAGAGTTGAGATTAACAAGCTGGTACAATGTAGCCGTTCCTTTACTGAATCAAGCGATGCATTTGTCAACGGAAAATATCTCTGGAAAGGAAACAATGGCTTTCTCAATGATCTTTGCTTTCGCTGTTTACTGACCACGTTTTAAAACACAAATACAAGAGAGTCTATGACCATAAGTATCGATCCAGATTGACATGAACTGACAAAGAAACATCGTTTTTAACAACGCAGGTTCAATCCATATCCTGAATGTATAACTCAACTAGCTTACACGTAAAATAGCAAACATTGCTTAAGGTTGAGATTCTGTTCACAGTCATCGGAACTTCTCATGTAGCTTATGGACTAGCAAGATTGGATTGGATTCCTTGGAGGGAATTCTCCTTACTACAGAATGGATTAACTTTGGCATGGAATGG
This sequence comes from Carybdea cf. marsupialis auct. non (Linnaeus, 1758), assembly GCA_010016065.2. NCBI lineage: Eukaryota > Metazoa > Cnidaria > Cubozoa > Carybdeida > Carybdeidae > Carybdea > Carybdea cf. marsupialis auct. non (Linnaeus, 1758). The sequence goes on along the minus strand of JAAAKL020007387.1, from coordinate 7,415 downwards.
AAGGAAAGAAACTAGTGAGCAAACCATGCTCTAGACGGAAAGAATCAAAGTTTTAGAGTAATTAGATTATTCACCTGGTTTAATTGAAAGGCTTGAAGGCTGACAAATAATCTCTCCAGCTGCCCTATAACCTTGCAGTAAGATGGCAGAAAATGTCCTAACTGTTTACATTTGCAAACATACTTCGTGCGAATGGAGACATCAACATAGTAGAGCATCATTCGTTGCATAGTAGATACGAAAATCGATTTTAATCGTAATGTACGGCTCTTTTTAAGTTAAACACACATATTTCGAAGTTGAATCATGTGCAGCCTTTACTTTGGATATCATAAATTTCTCGACCCATGTTCGGATACTGCATCACCAATCCACAATTAATGAACTGAAGTACATATTGTACATATGGTCGAAGGAGAATGCTTCATTATTGCTCGTTAACTTATAGCTGAAAGTTTGGATTGGTAGCAGATTTTGGTATCTCTTAAAGGAAATGAACACTACCACAACACATGTTTCTCTATTTTCAAAGGAAGTTAATATAACATTAATAGTTTTGTATGTTTTAGTAACCTTGGTCAATTTCGTTGGAAACACCGTTGTGTTGGTACTTTTCTACAAATTTAAACGGTTGCACACGCCACTGAATTATCTCTTTATCAATTTATCAGCAGCGGACCTTCTGGCTGGAATTGGTAGCTATCCTTACATATTTGTTGAGATTCATAAGACTACAATTCGTGGTCCTGCTGCCGGAGTATTATGTGCTTTTACGACTGGTCTCACAGTCTTTTTTGTAGCATCTGTAGAGTCAATCTTCACGCTCTCCTTTATTTCATTCAACCGATTTATCAGCATTAAGTATCCCATGAAATTACGTCTAAAATTAACTAAACGTGGTGCCAAAGTCTTCATTGTATTTTCTTGGATTTCCTCGGTAGCTTTTATGATACCCAATGCTATTTCATTTCAGTATAGTCCAACGACTGGGTTTTGTAGGAGAGTATGGCCTAAAGCCATTTCTAGCTCTGCTTACAGTTCAATAAGTACGATATTATCTGGTGTATTTCCCATCAGCGTCATGTTTCTCACTTACATTACAACATGGAAGCAATTAAAACAGCAAGCTGATCTGGGAATCAGTGATGGACAAATTGAAGTTTTGAGGACAAGAAGAAAAGTTGTTATTCTGTTGGGAATACTTATAGTAATATTTGTGATTTGTTGGCTTCCTTTTATGGTCTACTGGATGTTATTAACGGTATTCAAAGTTTACAAAACTGCCTCAGGAGATAACATTATGAAAGTTCTTCAAACTTATAAAGTGGTCGTGCTCTTTGCTTTGGTTAGCTCGAGTTTGGATCCAATTATTTATGCCCTCCGTGCTGGACAGTTTAGAAATGCAGCCAAAGAACTATTCTCGGGTCCTATCTCCATTATGCATCAAAGAAGTAACATTAATGTCACAGTGATAAATGTCAATGAACACGCTATTCCAAGGGAGCCATCAAGATGTGTCGTCCCAATATGATGCATTTATTGAATCAAAACCAACGTTTAGATATATTCAGAGGTAAAAAGGGCAAACATTCACCAATACTGAAGCCTTCAAAAACTGCAGATATGCAAAGGTTTACTTCGTTACATAAGCAATATTTGGTAAATAGAGGAGTCGAAAATGCGTGTCGAGAGATTAGAACGTAAGACTCAGGAGGTCTTAAGAGTTCTTTATGCTAGCAAGCCAACGGTGAGTTTGAAGTTGCATAAAGGTTTGTTTCAATAAAATTCGTTTTGTTAACATGTGAAATATCCTATTTTTGCATGCAATGGGTAAACTGCCACTATCTACCTCGATATCTATGTCGATATGCATAGTAGTGTTTGGATAGCTTACTTCCCTCTGTCTATAATTTTAATCACCTGTAGATGTACCATTGTTATTATTTCTCAGGATGTACATTACATCTTTTAACTTATTACTTTCATTAAGAAGGTAGAGTTTACACTACATAACAAATTCAGTATGGCAACTCAATCGTGTCTAGGCACAAGGATAAAATTTCCTCATTAAACTCTGATAATCGACTAGTAAGTGTAGCAAACAACAAAATTGGTTTAACAATACTTGCAGATAGCTTTAAAGCCAACCTGCCAGTTAAACAAACCTCAGACTAAATTTAAAAACATTCCCGGAATATACAGCTTAAAACGGCAATTCAGTTTATTCTCACAGCTTTTCTCTTTTTAAGTATTAAACAAGAGAGCTACGAAGAAGACAATAAAGTTTGAAGTCAGCAAATAATCGATTCCACGCAAAAGGCTCTTTCTGGCCATTGTAAGTTTCATAATATCGAATAATAAGAAACTTAAGCATACTCAAAACCCAATCACAAAATGTACATATAACAACCATTGTACCCTATGAAAGTAGGTAGATGAGATCCATGACCTTTTAGACAGTTGAAACGTAGAAAATGTAAGGATCTTCTGTCAGAATGTATCAGCTCATTTGCTTCTTAGCTCATAAATAAAAAGCAAAACAAATAATAAATTGTGGTTTGTAAACAACTACGTATATGACAATAGATAAGATAACACCTTTTGTTCATCACAAGTTCTTAGTTAGATATCGTATTAAGAATTTGTGTTTCTACGAATATGTATAAAGTTCGATTCTGAATCTTACTTCCGTTCACTCATAACATTTCATTATAACATTGACCCTACTTGGATTATTTATTGCAAAGCTTGTTAACTAGTTCATGTTCAGAAGGGTCGGGAACAACTGGTTTTTTTAGTGACAGGTATGTCTTTTGACTAGCTGATTTAGCAGAAAACTTAAAAAGGCAAATGTAAGGAGTTTGTGGGTGGTCAGAATACATGGGGTGGTTTGTCGATGTAGTTTGTTGTGGAATATTAGAAAAAGGGAGCTGACTGCTACTGTTGCTTCCTGTTCAGGCCAAAATTTAGCCCCTTTCCTAGAGCTTCGAATGTAGATGTGGCAGTATCAATACCGAACAGCATTGGTGCTAAAATCGACATTCCATAATAGATTTCAGAGGCTTGGACACAAGGTACCCAAACCCCCTGACATAAATGTACGGCAGATCAAGATCGTAAGATTCTCTACCTTTTACAAGACAAAACTTATGCTTCCACTGATTTTGAGCGTATTTGTACGGAGTGAGTTTCTGTAAAGGGGTGACGGAGTAGAGATCTTTTTACTGTGAATGTAATGGTAAGACATAACACCGAACAAAATCTTAGTAGAAATGCTTGTACCAGGACGAGTCAATTAAGACTAGAATCATGTAACCTTTTTATGCCAGAATAATTTAAAGAGCCCAGGAAAACTAGAGAATTTTTATTCTTTATTTAGCTTCGCTAGTAATAAAGACGCTTAAAGGTCAGTTTGGGAGTACTTTGCCTTGACATTGGGATTTGTTTTCCCCGTGTTCTTTCAAAGAGGTCTTGCTCGTTATTCTCGTTTCCGGTGTCTCTGACCCATACATTTATACTTGTACTACTTCTGTATTATATACTTTTACCCTCAGTATCTTTTCTATATTTTTATCACATATTTTTTGTCTTCTTCTACCTTGTCTATTGTAAGGATCAGGATGATTTAACTTTTTGACTCGTAAACTCTAGAACATAATACCGTTTTTTCTGCCAGGTTTACACAAAAGCACCCTAATGATTGTAATTCTGATATTTTTTCAATCTCTTTTATTCACTGTCTTTATCGCCAACTTTCCATCTTTTCTGCATGAAATTACACGCCTTTTCCTGCCACTGTATTCACTCTACTTTAGTTCCTCGTCTGATCTAACGGTTACAACCTTATCGTATAAACGCAGAAGAGTCTCTACTTTGCCTTGTCTAAACTAAGTAGAAGAAATTCAGCACACAGCCCTAATGCAAACAAACTTTCGAGTCCTACATTAAGTTTTTCCCATATACAACATTGGCCCCTCCAAAACTAAAAGAAAATAGCATAGAAGACTAGTCTCTGAATATATTGATTTTTACGTTATTTCGAATTTGCCAAAATTTTGAGAGTGGCACAATCTCTTGGGTAGTTCCCTAGAAGATGATGTTTATATCCCATACGTCCTTCAGATAATTTGGAAGCTTCCATATATGTGAGACAGTAAGCTTTACTAATTACTCTTGTAAAAGTTCGACTAAAATATTGGGTAGGTTATCCATTGGTTTGACAAAATAACTTTGTGCCCTGGTTTTTATCAAGTTTCTTCTTAAGAATTATTTTATCATTTTATAGGTAGCTGATGGATTGGAGATCCCTTATATTAAAACATAATCTACGAGAGCTGCAGTTGCTACGTCTGGTCAGTAAAATGTCTCCAAACAAAGATATTTAAATTCTCTTTTCATTTTTTTAATGGTTCATTAAGTGTTGCCCTTGTATTTTTAGCCTCTTTGCTTGCTTTTAAATTTTGATTACGTCACTTCTTGAGACACATCTTAGAGCATAGTGTGAAATACTGAAAAGAACATTTTTAGGCTTACCTTTTCTCCGCCTACTGCCGTTTTACCCGAAATACGAAAAATCTTAAAATCTTAAAACCTCTTAGGTTGTCTAGATAGAGTGCAAACATACTAGGTTGAAGATGTGGCCGAAGCTGGTAAATTTGTAAGAAAACCTGTGTAAATGTTATAATAGTACCCAAACTCGCACAAATGTGTTTATTATCTCCTCATTGAGAATTTAAAGTCGGCTCAGTTGGTAGGACCAGGGACTTCTGCAGTTCAGTATTTGGAAGTTCAAACAAAGAAACTGTGGTACAACAGTTTACTTCCGTACCACAAAACGACTTTGGCTAAATCCTTGTTACTTAAATATTATGAGCAAAGAACGAAACGTTACCCGAATGAGATTTGAGAAATTTTACTGCCATGCCTTTCATTCTGTTAATAGAGTATGCCCTGTAATTTTGTATTTCGGCCTAAATGTTTTTGAGGAAACCATGCTATGTGCCAAAGATATTAATTGTTACAATTGATAATTATACGATCGTTACTATCAATATCACCACATAAGCATTTATTGAGTTACTTATATTTCTTTTCGAATTTTAGGAGAGCACGTCAAGCTTTTGCAAGTCCCTTTCACTGCTTTATCGCTCTTGATGTATTACAGCATTTCGTATAATCTTAGTTCACTATTTATTTGTTGTGCCTGTATCCACAAACGAAGATCAACTTGATTTTTGCCTACTGTAGTAATAGAAATGCATAGCTTCTTGTTGTTCGCATGTTTGAGAAAACAATCTCTTAGTTGTACAGTCAGCTTTCATATATTTTTCAAGGAACTCTCAGTCTACTGGGAACAGACCATTGCATTTGAGGTCGGTTAACCATCAAATACTGTCATATCTTTAAACATACTAGACGAAACATTGCTCGGAGGTAACTTACTCTACAAAGAAAATCTTAATTTACGGAATCTCATTCCTACTTTCTCATACTGGACCTAGTATTTATTTCTTATAAATTAACGATGTTAAGAAGAGATTGTAGTTTGAAATATCAAGACAACGGTGGAAATAATCAGTAAGGACGATATTGCATCACTTCTTTTATAGTCTTCAAATAGAAAGATGAGAAACAAAACATTTGAAGCCTCTGTGACTCGTTATCATATTTGTCTCGATGAATGTATGTTAGCCTTGCTTTGTTTAAATTTGTTTTCTTCTCTTCGGCATGATGACTTCCCGTCTTTTAAGAAGTTACACTTGCCTATTTGCTTAAATAAATAATGCTCCAACATTGTTTTAATACTCAAGGCGACTTATACAAATACTAAGATTGACTTTTGGACATCACGTTTGCGTCCATTATTGATTATGATGAAGTGTTGGACCAAGTTTACTTGCGTGTGTGCTCGAATGAATTCCATTGAATTAATTGAAAGTACTATCTTTTCCACCGCCCATGAAAGCTTTGCTAAAATTGTGATATGATAGTCGACGTTGTTTCAACAAGTGTGAGCACCTTAAACTTTAGTACTTCAATTAATGCCAGGCTCTGTCCGAAAACATATTTCTGTTACTTTCGTAAAGCAATCAAAGAAGGGCTTCGGGATATCATTTACTTTTTTTTGCTTTAAAGAGGCTTTTACACCATGTTAGTAAGTTGCATGTACGGCTTGTTTAATACCTTCAAACTAAAATAACAAATTCCATGTCTGAAATGTATTCTTGTGCAGCGTAGAAAGTTCTTCCTCGGATTATTATGTTTAAGTACTTGCTGTGGTTGATGTGAAGTGGGTAGGAGAAAATACAAATAGTGTAGCCATCTAGAGTCCCAAATAAGTGCCAAATCTGTTCTAGCTGAACCCATGCTTTCGTCAAAAAGACATTTGCCTTAAACTGAAGAAGTTTTCCTTAAAAATATCTCCATGCACTCTATATTCTATAGGGTTTTTGCTTCTTTTGTTGATAGTTAGGATATTGTATTGAGATTAGCGAATAACATTTTTTGCAGTCAATTTATTTCTGTTTTAGATGCGTAAATATTTCTTCAATGGTACTGTATGTTCAATGATGCTTCATCCTTACGTGGCGGGCATTAGGAGGCTAGTATGCCAGGCATTGCATAACAATTGCCCTTGGTCCATTAACACCGAATACTTACTTCTTGGTGATGAATAGACAGACAGTAAATGAAGTGCTTGAACTTCGAGCTCCCAACGCTGTGAGTTTTGTAAACAGATTTCAAATCCTTCTGGTCACCTTATGTTGATATCCTATAAACAGAAAAGTTCTGTCGACTTAAAACAGCAAGGCTGGTTTTGTTTTTCTTCTTGTTTTTCTTAACATCCAGCATCTTGTCTCACTGTCTGAAGGTCTAAGATGAATTTTGCTTATGAGAAGTAGATAAAATTTTATGCCTCTTCAAAGGTTAGAGAAGACCAGCTTTCACAACGAGAGGAAGTGGAGAAAATCCCGTACACAACTGTCTCAAACGAAATCTCTGCCGACTGATTTGTGACACACTCCCAGTGTCGTTAAATGAGTCAAATTTTGAACTAGCTGCCCAAAGACGGAGCAGCAAAAGAGCTTTCTACTACTTGCACCATCACCAATGCATGTTCCTTATTTGCTATTTGCTACTTATCAAGTTTATTGCTGACAGAAAACGGGAACCCGTTTTTTTAAAAAGTTCGCTTGTCTCTAGTATCTCTTCAGATTTCTCTTCTCAAGACATGGGCGTAGATTCTGGGGGGACGGGGGGTACTCGTCCCCCTCACTTTTCAAGATGCGGGGACAACTGGTGCTTTGTCCCCCCACTTATAGCCGCTAAAATGTCAACTTGTCCACGTTTATTCCCTTTGGATAATTGAAATAGTTGCCATACTTCCTTTGCTCTGGTTCATAGAACTCGTGATC
>JAAAKL020007386.1:0-16941 GCA_010016065.2 Carybdea cf. marsupialis auct. non (Linnaeus, 1758) | reverse complement strand
AAATACTCGTAACCCAAAGTGATAGTATTTTACAACTCTTGACTGGCTGCACTCAAACTTGATTCATATGTATGAGTGTACTTTGAGACTTTCGAAAAATCTTAACCATTTCACAAATGAAAAGAACAAATTTGGGCACTACTCCAAAATTTCCGTCACTTAAAGGAAGATATGGAAGTATCGTACCTTCACACGGAAGACATGGAAGTATCGTACCTTCACACGGACTTTGATTCAATGACTCTTTGATCCCTTGATAACATCGGATATTCTGGCTTGCTGCCATCAAATGACCTCTGTTATGTTTGAGCTGACTTGACGATGTTAGAAATTTCTTTTTCTAGGACAAATTGAAAGAGGTTTTTCTATCATGAATTACTTCGTCTCTGAACTTGTCAAATGGCCAAACTTCAACTACGTTTAAATGAATACATCACTAAAAGTAGCAAATGATTGATATAAAAGGTTTTCCAGTAACATTTCATCTTCGTACGCACTCTCAGGTCAGTAAAATGAAATTTTGAATAAAAAAATATAATATAAACACACGTTGATAGGATTGCAGCGTTAATATGAAGCTATAGCCATTTTTAAACAGCTCAACTACTACAGAAGACTGGTTGTTTATCACAGGCTACTTTGGCCTCTGTTTATCACGGACTTGTTGCAGGGGTACCTGCAGTACCTTTATTTAAAATAAATTAAAATCATCTCTCTCACGTACATTTTAATGAGCATTCTGTCATTTCGTCTTTATACTTGAAGAACATGTCGGGTCATAGAGGGAGCTTAACTTGAAGGATGATCATGAACTAGTGGCTGAACAAGCAAACTCGAGGTAGTAGTTGGTCTCGTTTTGATTTACTACTCGGAAAACCAAAATCATCAGTGCCAAGTTAAAGAAATAGCTAGTTTGACTCGATTCGGCAGCGCTTCAGAAAGTACGCGATACCATTTTCTGGAGAAGGGACTGTTTGCAGACAGGGCTAAAGGGTTGCCATGCAAAACGGGGCGACGGAAGAGTGATTATGGATGACATATGCTTACCTCACTTTATTGTAATATTTATACTATTATTTTTTCCAAAATCAACCTTTGTTTAAATCAAACCCACATGGTACGTTTGGGTACTGGAACCTTTGACTCCTTACAATTAAATAAGTAAATTAGAATTACAAGAGACATGATCCTCAGTTGAAAGTTGATCTCTAAATTAATTTGGTTCGTGATCAAATGTCCTGATGAGGTTTGACCTGCAAGTTGCACATCTTGTGTCAAGCATTTGCATCCAGTTTATGTAATCTGTAAAACATATTCATGTATATGTTCATAAAACATATTCATGTATATATTCATGTATATGTATATGTAAAACTTATTCATGTAGCAGACATAGATCACTATCCCTTTTCACTGATTAAATTTTCATATTTTGCGTTAGGGGGAATGTTGTTTAGCTGCATAATCCACCACGGATCTTCCTTCACTTTCTTTTTTCGCAAAACGATCTCTACTTGTTGCGGTTCAGCGCCTTTCGTTCTGGTGTGAGCAATTTCAAACCCGTTTTATCTCGAGTTTGGTCATCCCACCTCTTTGCAGGTGTTGCTATTAGCCTTTTTTCCCAGGAAAAAGTTTTTTGCAGCTATAGTTTATGTGCTTTGAATCACGTCGTCTGATAACATATCCGAACTAGTTTAGTCTCCTCTTCTTGGCAACCTTCGTGACCCTATGTCTTATGCTAGTTATCTAGGAATATCCGAAATCCTACAGCAGTCGATACGATTTCCCTTATCATACTTCTTAAACAATCACTTTCGAATACCATCAATGACAACTTCTGTTTCAGAATCCACGTTCCAGAAGCTTATTTTGCAATACGAACTATCAACGCGTTGTAAAAACGCAATTTGACCGTTTGCGGATGTCTCTGATAGTCCAAAACTATTACTATTTAGTCTTCCAAATTTTCAGACTGTTAACGAGATTCGACTGGCTACAAGATTCGTGCTGTTTCGCACAAATAAACCAAGAAATGCAATGTTCTCAACCTTGCCTACAGCTTCGTCATCAATATAGACCTCCTCGCTTGATTTTGGATCAACTAGTTTACATTTTGCTCCATTTATTTTGGGACCCTATTTTATGTATGCCGTTTTAACTCACGACTTGAAAGCTCCAGTTTCCGAAAATTACTGAATGTTATTCACTACAGACTCCTTAATGGGAAGGGGGTCATTGATTTCAGGGGTAATGGTGAGACCGATTACATGGAGCAATGGAGACATAAAGTCTATTGGGCAATGGGAAGAAAGGATCAAAGGGGCTATGGGAGAAACATTCTGGCTGAAATACGAGCCTTCTCTGTATAGTCAATAATGGAAAACTAAGTTATTACTATCATACAACCATTGCAAATTTTACACTCAGCCAATAAAGTACTAACCGACAACTCTCCACCGTTCCTTTTTGATACCCACTCACTTACGATCTTGTGTGTCCGCAATGTACAGAAAGATTTCCGATGAATTAAAGAGCACTCACAATTTAAAAGTGTAATACTTCTGATCTGATCCATGTACCAATTGATGCCTTGTATTGGGGAGAGATAAAAATGGTATCTAAAAGGGAGCAAAAGAGGAGGAGAAGTGTCAAACGAAAGGTAGCAGTAACATGGAATTAAAGGAATTTAAAGGACAAATCATATTGATGTAACAACGATAAAGTTATTACCAAGAGTGGAGGAGGGTGTAAAAGATCGAGAATTCTGACGCGTTAAAAACGGACGACTTTAAAGTTCTAGATCCAGTCAATGCTTACATAGAACTAGAGTAATCGGTTGACAGTTTGGCCTTAAAACACTCTGAAAATGGCTTTCTGACACAAGTGGAAATACCTTATCAATTGCTTACAAAAATCAAAAAGTTCTTTTAACGATGTAGGTTGATCAAAGTGTAGAATCGTAACTCCTTTCTGGTCAATGGCATGGATACCTTAATGAGCATGATCCACTATCACAAAGGAAATACCGTGAGAGAGAAATAAAGAGAAAATGCCAAGAAAATATCTCCCGGTTTATTACCATCCCTTCGAAATATCATACTTCATAAATATTAAATATACTCTTGCAATACAAGTCATTTTCTTGTTCTCTACTTGCATCAGTGATACTTGTCTGTTTATGTATACTAATGTGGACTTTACCTTGAGACGGGGAGCGAGTGCTAGGTGCGGGGAGTGCTACGACATGTACACTATTTCTCAGCACCATAGCACATGATACAAATGCTTGATTGAAGAGAATAAAATGCTTTTCCCTATGGTCCGCATAGCTTTGAAAATGAGAGCTCGTATGAGTATTGGAGATTGAACTAGAAACAAATACGAATTTTTTCTTCCAAAAAGGCGGGGTTTGCGACAGATTCTGGTTCAGATATTGACCAACTACTAGCAAGCAACTGCTACTGTTTCAAGTTTAGATGAATATATTGCGAGTTTAATGTACCCTGCATACTGTAATGTATCCCAATTAGACGTCAATTGCTACTTGATGCTATTTTGCATTTCAGGACCTATTTACCTTGAAGCATTAATTTTCTAGCGGATTGTTGTTTACGTTTGATATAGGATCCGATTAACACCACCCAGTTGGTAAATGGTCTATTTGGACGTATTCTACAATAAACAAGTCTTGTTTTGGAAGACTTAACCATATTTTGAAGCTCATTATAGCGATCATTCTGGTATTTAACAATGGATGCTACTTTATGTTTCCTCGTGTCGTACAATCTGCTTATCAAGTCAATTAACTGACCTATTGATTTTAAGGGCATTTTCTTCCTCCGTTGAAGAAGTGTCAACTCGCGAGACAAGAGGATTATATTTGGTTTGTAAAATTTTGGTCACCAGTTGTGCAGGACAGAACCGATGGCAAACGTCTGTCATAAGAACCAAACACTCCTAAGCGATTCCAATGCTCATACTCAATACAAATACGCAACCTCTTACCATTCTTCGGAAAGACGATTAGCTCAACAGCTTGTCATTATGTATGCTTTTTCGTGTGTCTGAACAGAAAGGCCTTCGAGAATGACATCAAAATTACAAAGCAGATAAACAAGCTGCAGGACTGTTGTAATAAACAACATTTTCAGCAATATTAGTACTTTATCACGTGCTTCCCAAAACCTGATAAACATCAAAGGGCCGGGCAAACTCGCTTCAAGATATTGCTATGCAAAATCGCCTGCAGCCAAGGCTAATTGTTCAAGACTTAATATGACTAAATAATTGAAAAGTTTGTTGATGGTACAGAATAACAAAACTGCACGAAATAGCGAATTCATTTTGTACTAAATAATCATAATTCAAACGAAGGCAAGAATTCACTATAATACGAATGTGATAATATTAATATTACAACATATATTGGGGATACACTCTTTACTAATCCGCACATTTTAATGAGAAAACGAGACTGGATTTTGCCCAAAATTTACAAACAAGCTAAGAGCAACCCTAGGATTTCTCCCCCTGACGTCTTAAGCACATCAACATGGGAAAGCAACCCATATACACTAAAATTGGCTATCAGATAGCCTTATCCGTACATCTCTCCCCCGTTTACGTTCCATGTGATAACTTCAGGGCTGTAAAGGTTAAAAATAGGCTGTATCGATACGTAATGCCCGTTCTTTTCATATTTCCTTAGCAAGGCAACTTGTTTTTGTAAGTGAGCACGTCATTCGAATTCGCAACATAAAAAGAGAGTATAACTGGGTTCCACACTTCTCTTTATATGTGAACACTTCTAACTATAAACATTTTGTATCGGAACACAAATAAGAGCACAAGCCTGGAATTTGCCTATAATTTTAGAATAGGTTACGAGCCCACGGCGGCTTGTTATGCAGCATGTCAACATGTTAATAATAATTTTTAATCAATGTCAGAACAAGTGAGATTTGGGCAGGCAACTACAGCTTCCCGTTCTGATGGTCTACCTAAGATCCCGGTGAATCAGATACCTAGCCAGGGAGGAAAATGGTGGGTGGTTCCCCAATATAGAATTGTGTCACCTAATGTTACTAGACAGAAAGTAAGTATTGCTTCAGTGTTATTATCCTCGACGGATTTTACGCCTCCCAACTGAAATGATTTGTATTCTACCCTAGCCTAGGATTTTGACTGTGCCAAGCTTGAATAGGTAATAGCTGTTCGAAAAGTTGGCTTGTCTCAGTGGATGTGCTATTTTAATGTCTGATGCATCGAATTGTAGGTACAAATGGTTTATGTTTCAGGTCACAATAGCAAGGTGTCGAGAGCATTAGCGCCTCCAAATCTTTTTTAATCTTACTTTAACACTTCCCTTAAGCTAGCTCTGCCCTTGTTTCATATACATCCTGTTTGTACGATCCTTTCAGAATTTGTTGATCATTAGCAGATCCTTTGGTTACTTAATTACATCACCAATAAAGTCTTGATTGCGTGGATCACTCTGTCAATCACTGAAACACGGCCCTGCACCGGAAATTTTAAATGGAGGAGCTAATTCATAGGTTCAACAGTCTATTGAAGAATAACGAGCTATCAACAAATGAATACTGCAATGTACACAATGGAAGGACAGTAAAAATAAGAAAGGGGTAGGGTTTAGAAACATGATATGTACGTGATTGATACTGATCACACAAAGTATAAAAGAAAAAAACCACACAGTATTGCTATGAAAAACAAAACTTTCGCTACCGCCCAAACTTGGTCTAGTTCCTCTCATTTGTTGCTTTGTCGTTATTTGTTAATTATGTATGCGAGGAGAGCAATTTTGCATCCAATTTGTCTTAGGTAGGTGAGAGCACCAAACACACTCTCTCTTGTATTTTGGAATTCTTTTGGAATAAAAGTGCGTAACGTGATAAATGTTACACAAAAATGGCACTGTCCATCCCCCCAATCATTCTCTCTTTTATGGTTTCGTTTTCCGCTTTTCTTGTCGTTTCCACTTGCTCTCTAAACGAAATGCTGCAAGTTGGGCTGTTGGTAAAAACTTACTTTGGGTTTTTTGGAAAGATTTGACACTCGTTTTGCTTACAGAACGCTAATTACAAAACAAAGCGTGCAACCCCAAAAGGCATAGCATGGCAAAATTAAAAAGCACAAGCCCCCCCCCCCCAGCTCCCCTTGTAGTGACGACAATATTACTTCGTTCCCTTCACGTTCTCGAAGCATAATATTACTGCTGTGGCTAAACGGTAGCGTTCTCCAGTCCTGCCTTTTTACATGAATATCAATTATTGGCAACTTGTGTAGTTAATAAGCACCCTGTAATATTTATACCTTTATTACATACTTCTATGTGAATAAATGACCTGGATATCCAAGATCTACCTAAATCTGTTCTACAGTTATTCCTTGGTGATATCTCACCGTATCTATTATTATTTGGCAGTACTTGTTTGAACGTATGTGCTTGTCTCGATAAATATCTTTCAAGCGTTTGTAATATATACACCTTGATGCATACATATCTATATGTATGTTGGATGAGAAAAAGCTAATGAGCCTGTGGTTTGAACAAATAATGTTTTGAAAAGGGCCTAGATGTTTGCATACTTATGTAGTTAAATTCGTTTCAATCTGTTGGATTGATGTCGTAAGCTATTAGCGTAAATAAAGAGTATTTAGAAAGGTCGTGAATGATAACATTCAGGTCTGATAAGAAGCTGATAATTCTCTAGCACACAATTGTCTAATTCGTTTCATCGTAGCAGTGATATGAAGCAGGAACAGGGTTTATAACGGAATGACCTGAAGAAAAAACTCTCCCATCGATTTATGCTGCTTATCTCACATCTAAAGACGGAGTATAATTTGATTTATTGCATGTGATGAGCTTACGATGACATTGTGTTTATCTCAATACCCTAGTCTGTGCTATTTAGTAGAAATTGTCTCCTGTGCTCCTCCCACAAAAGGGGCATGTTGTCGAAGCGGGTGGTGTCTTTGTTTTCGCCTACCTGCTCGAACAAAGTTCGCACCTGTCAGCAATTTAAAGTTGGTTGCATGGACAATACCCGAACAATTGGTATTAGATAGGAAGTCGTGTAGCTATTCATACTTCGTGATCGTAAGGTAAAAGACAAAGAGATGAGCAATGCATACGGTTTTCACTGCTGAGTTGTTCATTTTGGGAAGTGTTCCACTGGAAGTCAGAAAAATGCGTGGATAGGGATTTTTTGGCCAGTGTTACCATCTGATGACTCAAAGCAATCGCAAAAGACAAGCGCAATCGCCGAAACGATGCTACGGATGCTGAGGGCTTCCAATATGTCATGGTTCCCCCCATTGCTACACTCCCAACCAGATATTTCAAACATTCTGGTGTCGAATTATCCAAGACTAATGGAAGTAGAAGGTATAAACAATTCATGAACCAGTCGATGCCAATGTGCAAGACAGTGATTTAAGATGGTCAATAATTTTTTCCTACCAAATCATACACTTGCAATTTCGAAATGACACTTACTTGTGAAGGAGAGAACATTTCGCCGCCGTGTCTCAAAGCTGTGATCCAAACACATATTTCTATTTTTCTAGTATCTATTTAAATCAGATCTCTTAGAATTCTTTCTCTCCTCGATGATACTTAAAACTTCACAATAAAAATTTCACTAGAATCCCGAATCTCACTGCTACTATTTCATTATAGGAAAGAAATTTCGGGTGAAACTCTGAGCGGAACATAAAATCTGAGATCCTTCGTATATGATTGTTATCAAGAATAAATCCTTTTACGATACTATTTATTGTGAACCAAACATTTTTTTCTTTGTAGATCACGTAAGATATCACCAAAAGCATATAATATAACATGTACACAAGATGTCTCAAAAATTACGCGTAATTTCCTAGACTTGCATATTCCGTGTTAAAATCCACAGCTTTTGTTTTTCAAACTACGTTCACGCATTAGGTTGATTCACATTTTGTGACCAGTATCTCAATCGCATATATTTTCTAAACCGAAACGTCTAGATAGGCATTCAAAGGGATTAGGAAGTGATACAAGATATTGCCTGTTTGTTACAGAAAACAGTCTTCCTATTGCATGTTATCAACAAGTTCATTTAATTCCGAATAACATATCAATATCTGAGTTTATGAACTCTAGTGCTACAGTCATTAGTATTCTTTTCCACATATAAACATTTGTCAGCGTCATGATTTATTATTTATTGCTTACTGTTAGCTATTCACTGCTAATATTAACTTGGATGAATTGCTTGTCACAGTAGCCGACCTCAACTAATGAGAACTGCGTGAAAATAAACATATACAAAGCATGCTGGGATTTGTTATGCTCTCTCTCTCTCACAATTCACACCTCCTTGATAGATGTCGATGAAGCACGTTGGTCACCTGTTACATAGAGACATGCACAACCAATGATCTATTACTAGATTTACGTCACAACTGTCCATCTACGTCATACCAAGAGACTGTTGTTAGAACAGAAAGTTCACTACAATGACATTCTGTAGAATTTTTCACCCTTTACAATTTTGTGGCGTACGCATGCTGTATGGCATTAAGAGTTGACTAACCTCCAAGGTACTAACTAGAATCCTAACTGAATAGTAAGGCATAATCATACCATAAAAATTTTCAAGAAATTTCGTATCTTTTTACTGCGTGTCGAGAGAGGTTTAAAGTGATAACCTACAACACTAAAAGAGGGGCTAAGATTTAGACTAATCGTAATATAGACTGCCTCCAGAAAGAGTTTCTGTTTTGCAATGCGGTACGTTACATATGGAGGAAGCTCGCCTCCGGCTTGGAGATTGATGAGCAACAACTGAGAAGGACGACGGTAGTAAAAAAGGACTTATAACTGTTGCTAAAGACTATCTCAGCGACAGAGTTTAAAAAGCACTGCGTATTTATCGGTAAATTAATGACGATGGTGATGGAATCAAGGTGATTATATGATCCATATTTTCCAATAACTTTTTTAACGGTTCATCACTTCTGATAAACAAAACTTATCATCACTACCCTTTACATAAAACCACAAAACGGCAAAGCTAACATTGCGACGCATCCATAAATGAGTATTACACTACCTTTTTAAAGTACTGACCTGCTTTTAAATGGGCATTTTTGCATTCAGTAATTTGCCATTTTGAGGTTAATAGTCATTTACGGTAGTTTAACATCTGCTAGTGTCACGCCTCGCCCTGTAATCTTTGAAATTAGTAAAACGACGTCATCTTCCAGGGTCACATCCCCGCCCCCGCCCCCCCGAAAAATATTCTGGATGCGCCACTGTAAACTACTGTCCCACGCTATCAGCTGTATTGACATTGAACAAGATTGATTGCTCGCTTGGCATAACACTAGTATGGAATTACATGTTTACGATAAGAAAGTTGTTTTGATATATTCGACTGTGCTGGTGATATAGACATAAGTGTGATCCCTTAACAGCTTGGTTTTACCGTACTAACAACTTTGATGCCTATGAACTCGTTGTATTTGTAGAAAGATTAGATATCACGTGACTCAAAATTCAGATGGGAGATACAAGGACCTTGATCAGGAAAACAAAATTTGAACATTTTAACGTAAACAAGTTCTACGAGAGGAATTCATGACGTTTTGGTAGAAACTATATCATATCATGGTGAACGTATTACCTTAATGATGAAACAAGCAGAGCAGCTTTATTGTTATCAGCTTAAAGCATCCAGTTGAACGAGAACTGAGAGTTCGGCTTTGAATAAAAAATGCAATGATTTCCTTGAGGTGATGCAGACGCTTTTACGTCTTCAAACCTTGTCCGCCCTTGGCATAATTCTTCTCTGGTTGTTAATCAACTCTCAAAGCGCAGTTTATCCATCTTGGAAATTCACTCAAACTTCGAAGTTTCTTTGGGCATAGGTGGCGAAGTAGTAAAGTCTAGACAGAGTAATTAAAGAGACCAGCAATGTCAAATTAAATACTAAGAACCTGATTTCCTATTTTACATACTCATTTTTATGCCCAGTTAAACATTTTGAATGCTTTTTTGTGTCACATCGCGTTTCATACAAACTATTTAAGCTTAAGCACTCACTTGCCACGAAAATAACTATGTCTCCCATTAACATTGTTGTCGCGGCTATTCAAATCTTTTCTTAAAACAGCATTTCAACAATTTAAAGGAGGAAGCTTACTATTTCTACCGATAAGAAATACTACAACAGTACGCAAATGGGCGCTTTCAGAGCCGGTAAAAAGTTTAAAACATGTTCTAGTGTTAGAAGGTTTATTTTCCAATACTTGCGCATCTTTCAGATATCGAAGCGTACAACTTCAAAAAAAAGGGGACTGTTATCAGTTCGACGATGCCACTATGTGCTTCTGGCAATACTAAGAATTTGGCTCAAGGCATTTCTCATCATGGGTCGGGAAAGCAGGCATCTAAAGGCACTTCAATTTTATACGGTCGTCATACTTCTTACTTCAATTGATGTGAGGTGTGTAATGACTGAATGTAGACATCGGTGGGGCCACGGGGAATCGAACCCCCGGTCTCCGCATTGCGCAACACGACGCTTTGCCACTAAGCTACGGTCCCTTACCAACGAGAGAGAAATTTGGGATGTCTATTGTTTGGGTATCGCGTCAATACAGGTGTAGGTATCCCACACGTAGGCAATGAAGCAGGGGATGGTAATTCAGCGCATTACAAGTAACCCTGCTACCATTTTGTCACTCTATGATACCTTTCCCCATGTTCATTGCTATCTTAACCAAAGATTATTCAATCATATCATTCTCGTGACGCTGCAACACTGTACTATTCTATCACACTAGAAATCTTGTCCTTTCCGTTACCATGAATCAGCAAATGAGCTCAGGGCGCAGGAGCGTAAACTTGGTAGAGGACTGGGGAGCAACGGTTAATTTTCATGTGTCAACAGAGGTTTGGATATCGTTTTATTCAATAAAGAATGAAATCTGAAAAAGAAATCAAATATTCTTAATGAAATTGGTTTGTCTTTACTAGCGACTTTCATTCAATTTCTATGGATTATGAACCATCTCATATTCTGAAAGCAAAGTTAGTGACAGGTGACTGCTCTCCCTTAGCCCAAAGTGTCCGCCACTGTCCAAGCATAACATAGCAGTCATCAACTTCCTCAAAATATCTCAAGACACAAGATCGCCACCAGACGCCAACTAGCATTATCCAAAAAGGACTTTTGGGGAGTTTTCTCCAAATTCCTTTTAAGCAGTTATCCCTAAAGTAACCAGTAACGCTCCCTTTGGGAACTGGAAATATTCAAGGGAAGGGGTAATAACGTGAAAAGGTAGGAAAAAGTTTAAAAATAAGGGGCAAAATTCTGACTGTACGAATATATCTCGTGTAAGTGGCGCTGAGAGGGCAAGGCAGTCGGGGCACTGATCGGGTCTTTTGTCTTTTACTGCAATGTACTGTAGCAATCCGAAAGTTTGTTTAAACAAAGAATTAATAACCTTTATGTCATATGATATGATCCTTTTCTCCGAATACTCCGCAATGAAAAAGGCACCTGTTTGAAAACGACAGACAGACTCACGATAAAAAGGGCGTGCCTCCAAATTTTCTTTGCCCCGGGGCCTGGCCCCGCCTCTCGGTGTCGCTAGCTGATGGTTTTACTTTGTTTAGTGCCTTAAATCCCGTCTATTGATAGGACGATTGTTCTATTTCAATGTGCGTGGGAGAAGAGGATCAGGATGTACCTCGGGGGTATAGGGGCGGTGTCAGTAAAGGTTTTAGAACTAGTAGAAATACAATTACCCACCATTATCTCGATAATTCGGAGTTAACGCAAATCACAAGCAAAATGATACATTTCTTATTGTATCTATCGAGATTTTTCTCAAAGATTACTGAAAATGTGATACGGGAATATGGCCATTCAAAGAAAAAACTTAAACAGGTTAGAGAAAGTGGCACAGGTAAAATGGCAATTAGTCCAACTCCTCAAAATCGCGGGAATCTAACTCCCGAGGCAACGTGCTGAGTTTGAATGCCACAGAAAATGCATGTTGACTGAAATCCATATTCGAGGAATAGACGATATCCAAATTCATATTGAATAATGTTTTCTTGACGACGATTGTGGTAATCTCCTCACTTGTTATTTATGTACGCTTCAGGCCATCGTAAGGTCAATCCAAACGTCAGAGGTCAAGTTTAATGCTTCCAAATAACAATACTATTATTACTGGCTCAAGTTCAAATGTCAGGAAATGGTATATATAGGGAGGCTGGGTTAATTACAACCCATTTCTAGCAAGTCTGGGGCGTATATATATACGTGCTGTGACGAGCCTAATGAGACAAAGTTGGCATCTGCACGCAGCTTTAGGTCAACCACTCTACCTTTCAAAACAAGTATAAGTGCATTATAAAACATAAAAAATTCAAGTTATGTCTGGTTAGAAAAATGGCAAAAGTCCAACATCTAACAGGAAAACACATGATAAGTAAACAAACTCCTGCAAATTCCGACACTTCATGTATGTAATGTAAATGTAGAGGAAAAAGAATAGCTGCTTAAGATTTCATAATTATGTCATGGTTGTTGGTCACTGCCATTCCTCAACGAAGTTGGGACTAACGTTAAAGGTACTCGAATGGACAACATCTTGTTTAGCTGTCAGTATAAGTTGTTAGAATTCATCTCTGATCTTCTGACTTCTCCAAAACAAAGCGTATACTATGTTTCAAGACCTTCGCCTGCTCCAGTGTTGTTTACTGTTCTATAGGGTGTATCAGAGTGAAACAAACAAGCTAAGACCTGGCCGCCCTGCCTTTGTCACCTTGCACAATCAATTTAAGTAGCGGAGAATAATCTCCATGCAGTTGAACGAGACACCTGGTCAACAATAATCAGGTGGCCGCATTCCATATTCTTTAGAGTGAAGACAAAAATACGATTCTGAAAGAGGAAAGGCGTTACGACAACCTGCCTCACCACACCTCGACTGCATTAAAAGATACAGACCTACTAAGCTTCTACTTAACCGATGGAGGGTTCTCATCTTCATATCAACACGGATTCTCAGCCTTGGAGACTTCACCTAAATCAAGAAATTGTCCATTTAAATAGCAAAGATTATCGTCCTTCCATTCCAATCACGTATTCATCACAGTTTGTATAAGTACCATTAAAATGTTTTCGTTGCTTTCAGTAAATTGCTTGACATCTGTCGGAGGCTGGTGGCATTGTCACTGATCAGATAAACAAAATACGGGATAAGACTGATACCAAAACAGCACATTTCTCGTTGGAGAAGCTAGTGATCGAACGACGACCTTTGCTGTGGAAATTTCATGTTATTTTGGAGTTGCTACCATCTTAGAGCTTGAGCTTTATAAACAATGAAATAATTGTAATTTGTAAGCAGACGATTATATATAAGGTGACCGATATTATTTTATTCCAATGTTCAGATATTGCGTTAGGAAGGGAACACAATCTGTTATCAACTAAAGGAGATGATGCTTTAGCAAACAAAACAAAACAATCAATAATCGTAAACACCATGGAAATCGAACTACCAAATGGCATCAATTTTACGATATTAATGGACATACTTAGAAAAAATATCTCAGAGATATCGAGCATCTTACCACCAGACATAGCGGCAAAATTAATTCAGAAGTTGAATGGCACGTCGCCTGCCAATGTTCATATCAATGATAGTTCAAAGGCTTTTATAGGGCAATCGACGTATCATGATCCGGAATTATCTTACAGAATCAACTTAATCCGGGCGTATGGAATCATTACCATGATAGCATCGATTGTTGGAATGCTTGGAAACGGTCTGGTAATTACAGTTTACATGAAAAAGCTCAAAGATCTCAGTGTAGTGAAACTGCTTATCCTGCACTTGGCAGTTGCAGACTTCGTTTTCTCGATTTCTCAGTCTGTGTACGCGTTACCATCGATTCAACTGTCTTCTTGGGAGTTTGGAGAACCTGCTTGTAAGATTATCCATAGTTGCTTGCTATTAGGGAGTTTAATCGCCGTCGGGACGATGTTGATTATTGCAGTTGAGAGATACTATAGTATTGTACGTGCCTTGACGTACACAAATCAACGGCGGCGTGTTATTATTCTGGTCATCATCATATGGCTGGCAGCATGTGCAAGCACAGCGCCCTCCACATTGGCACTTCAACTTCACGTCACGGACAAAACGTGTGGAGAGAGATGGACAGAATCTGGTTTATCAAGAACAGGGGAAATATTTTACGAATTTTATCTTCTGGTGATTTGGTTTCTGGTGCCAATGGCAGTCATAAGTTTTTCCTACTTCAGTATAGTCAATTTACTTAAACAGCCACTAGAAAAACGAGGGCTCAGTGTGTGGAATGTCAGCCCAAAGTACTTTCTGCGACGGAGAAAGGAAGATATGAAAGCTGTTCGCACTTCAGTCGCAGTTGTCTTCGCATTCTTCATCTGTTGTTTTCCACTGCGCGTTTTGTGGGTTATATCAAAATTCGTCAACTTAAAGAGTTTACCTGAAAAGAGCTACGTCGCTTTATTGTACGCTGGCCTTCTTCCGTACCCACTACATGTAGCAGCGAATCCACTGATTTACAGCCTCATTGACAAACTTTTTCGAAAAGATGTCAGAAACCTGTTCGGTATGCACAGAAGAAAGAGATTACAGACCCTGATAACGAAGGATACAAATGGGCATCGGCTCTCTTTGACGGGGAAATCGGTCTGCCCGACCAGCCTGGACGCATCCCCTGAGGAAGAAACGCGGCTGAGATCGTTGTCACTTCTCTGCAAAAACTGATCTTTCCGCAACAACTGTAAGATAACACCGTCAGGTTGGTTTCCTCTGCAAACGTTTGTTTATTCAAACAGGTAGGCTCGGTACCCGACTGTTGACCGCAACTGCACCAATTGTCACACACTGCAGTTCAATGCACTTCAAGCATACCTTAACATCAACGGTAGTTTTAAAAAGCACGTAAAGCTTGTGGATATAACACTTGATGCAGTCAGACACAAGTTGCAAGAAGCATGTTACAAATTACACGACGTGTGACTTCACTCTTAAAGTTGCATTTGTCGAGATCAACAATAAAACTTGCTTACTCAGCATTTCGCATACGTTCACTACCTCACTAAAACGATCAGGCCAGTAGTACCCTCTACGTTGCTTGCTTGGCTTAAGTAATGTATCAATATACCTGACCACGGCCTGCTGCATTGAAAGGCTGCGAGTTACAGGAAATTTTCCGAGGAAAACAATGCATGTTGGTTACGAAATTGTAACCTTCCCGTACGAACTGCCAAATGTTGCCGAATGAAAATTGTAACTTTCTGAGAGATAACAAAAAGCTTCGACGGAAAGTGAGAACTCGAGGAGACGAATAGAGCGTGTGACAAAATGACGCCCTAGCTATTATTTGTGGAGCTCAAGGCATGACCTGAACGCGACCTACTGCTGCCGTCTACGAGGATGCCTGTGCTAACGAGGAAGTTGGTTTTTCCGTTAAGGATTTGAATTTGCATTCCTACAAACAACCATTGAGGACCTGATATCGACTTGGATCACTACGTTATTCATACCTGTAATAGATCATTTTTTCTCAATAAAATTACGCTGTCATTAAGTCAGCTCTGACGCACATGCATGAATCAAATATCAATAAATAATAAGTCAAGAAATAGTTTAGTGGAGTAAGTGACTCGAGATACGGTAAGAGTTTGTTAGTTTTTACTTGAAAATGATCACGTAATCAAATATAAGTTCCTTCGAAAAGGGTAGCATACGGAGAACAACGGAAAACTAGAAACTCAGCCAAACTTGTTCTGTGGGAAGAATGTCGAGAATCTCAAAATTTCAAGATGTACAAGCGATGACGGTTATTTATGAACAACAAGGGAACTTTCGACTATTTTTCGTTGATATGTTGTCGCTTGTTCCAACTACGACTTTTCTTATAAATATATAAGACTTCTTTCTTGGAATACTGGAAATCTTTCTCATTCAAGATAGAGGCTCGGAAGCAACAGGGAACGTAAATTGAATATTTTCTAGGATCTTCATGAAGAATGCACTTGATCGAATCGTGACGTCAGAACTGACAACGTTCCAAGCTGTATAGAGTGGTTACATTAACAGGGAAAACCCCCAAAGAGGTAAAAGATAGGAACAAAAGAAATTCTGAGTTTTCTCTCATATTATGTCTTGCTGGCATATTCGCTTTATCAGAAATAAAATGATTGGATACTGATTCTAGCAACTAACAAATATTGGCAAAGGAATGAAACACTTAAAAGCACAAATAAGATTCGTCCATGTCAATGCAGGTCCTATACAACGACTTTCCTGTGTTTTAGTACATTTTTTGGAACTGGTTTGCAACTGTTATTACTTAGAATGAAACAGTTCCTGTATATAACACTTAACGGTTTTCTCAGGTTCTTTGTCTTGTAAACCCTTAGTTTGTTGCTGTGCATGCAAAATCAAATTAGGTTTAAATAGTAGGATGACTCCCAATTAGAGAGGTAATAATAGTAATACAATAAATAGAGGTAGCTAAATTATAAAAGTATAATTGATATACTATCATAAGCGGAAGAGGTTACCGTCGATTCAGTAATGCCATTACGCTGCCACCAGTTTGCAGTTAACCCATATGTTTCCATGACAAGGTAGTTTTTTATAATTTCAAGGGGATCCTAAGAGAGAAAATATGGAAATAATATTAATATAAGCTGTCCTATGGAAAACGGCTTTTTCTTTATCGCTTTGCATCGACTTTGTTTCCTTTTTTGTACAGCATATTTTTTTTATTTTTTTTTGGGGGGGGGGGGGGGGGTCTTGTGGCCTCTTCTGCTTTTAAAAAAGCCTTGTACATTAGGGGATAAAGGGTTTCAA
>JAAAKL020007385.1:0-16942 GCA_010016065.2 Carybdea cf. marsupialis auct. non (Linnaeus, 1758) | reverse complement strand
TTTATTAGTCGCTAAAAAAGTTTTCTACGTTTACTTATACTAGTATAAACACTCGATCAACCACGATCTGTTCATCAAAAATTTGCACGTCGTGCTTCTCCGATACGTGTTGTTGTTTTTTTTGCCGTGCAAAATGAATTTGCTGCCCATGAGTGAGGCTTCACTCTCGTCACAGGGGAACGATCAAAGTTAGCCCTCCAGTTTTCTTTTAACTCAATGGTCTGGGCACGGGAAAGGGCTATTGTGTTGATTCCAAAGTGCTTTTTACTTTCTGACTTCTATAAGTGTTGTTACTAAAGAGATTTCTGGGCAGGAGTCTGGTTATTGCAAGGTAACTTTTTACCAGCGTACTGTAACACGATATTCGCCAATCAATTCATCTCGTATTGGTAGTGGAGTGAAAATAATGTGGTACTACAGGGCTTTTCTAGAACCTATTTTATCTTTACACTGATCTAACAAAAACAGCAACAAGCACGTTCCTTCGCTGCTGCATGTAGATGCCTTATCAATCAATTTTACTTAAATCGTATGATGAAACTGCTACTTTGTGCACGACGAAAATTCTTCCATTACAAAAAGTATTCCAAAGGTAACGGGAACATACGACTACTTAATGTAAGAAACTGAGAGTCAACATTTTGAAAAGTTATAAATTGTGGAAAAGATTCTCAATGTTTCTGTTGCTATAGTAGTAAGAACGTCAACGACCAAATACGAGAGGAGAACGCTTTATCAAAATCGATATATTAGCTTTCAAAACTTCAATTTCTCCTACAAGGCATTATCATTTGATACTGGATCCTAAATTTATGGATTTAGGCAAAAATTAACAGTCTTGACTGGAGATTTGTCAAGATCCAAACATTTCTAGTTTAAACGCTGAAACATTCTGTAGGTACGGTATTTTTGGAAACAGAATATTGTGGGGTTAGCTTTAGATATCAGGAATCAAGTAATAGTATTTGCAAAATTTATTTATATGACGTCATCAATTTCTCTACACATTGTAATATCTGCAACGTCCAGGTTCTGATTACTTTGAAGAGCTACTTCTCACGTAATTTAAAAAACATTCCGTATCTTTATCTTTACTTGAGAGCTAATTCGGCACTCTTTTAATCCCTATAAATGCAGAAGGCGCCTACGTAAAATATGTGCAGTCATTTTAAACTTTCCACGACCAGGAGTTGTCTTGCTCTATTGTTATCCCATATTTGTTCATTCTAGGGCGGTTCACAGTATGATAGATAGTTATTCGATTAATCAGACAAAATTTTTCCGATTAATCAATTTATCGCTGTCTGAGAGCGTGGCATGGGGGTGTTGGAAATGCAAAAGATACTAGCTGTTTATTTATTATGCAATATCTTCAATTTGCGTAGACCAACATATTGTACCATCTGGCAAAACATCTATATATATTCATTGATGGTAAATATTTGTCATGTGTGGAGTGGTAGTCTTTTTCGGAGCTACGTTTCGAGAGAAACTTCTCCCATCTTCAGGCTATTGGGCTTTGAACTGTCTTACTGATTTATGTCGTTCGAATATGGACTCCCGAGGCAGTAGGGATCGAACTTGTCGGATAAGTGGCGCCGTGCTGATTTGTGTTTCTTCTGTTGTCCCTGATAGTGCTGGTAGCCATATTTGCGGTAGGTTGTTAGATGTGTTATTGATGTGGCTTTGGTTTTGCAGGGAATGCATAGGTTCTTTAATCTTTCTGGTTGTTGTATTCACTTCTCTGCCCAGTATCTCGCTATTTCCCCAATCAAAACTGTGGTCATTTTTCCAGCAGTGTTCCCCAATCTCGTGACTATTTACTTCTTCTCTTTAGACTGCCTTCTTGTGTTCTATTTCCCTCTTACGTAACGAAGGCTTGGACCCTCCAATGTATGTTGCTGGACAGTCTTTGCATCTTAGTTTACAGACAATGTTGTTGGTATCTTCTGCGTTACGCAGATTGAGACCATTATTACGCAGGTAACAGAACTTCAGTGCAGCCTTTGGACATTATCGATGTCTGCGTAACAATGGTCTCAACCTGCGCCACAATGGTGTCATAGATAATTGCCTGTACTTCAAGATTAAACCCAAGGATTCTCTCATTCCACGAATCTATGGACTACCCAAAGGTCACAAACCCAATGTGCCAATCCATCCAATAGCTTTTATACTCGGGCAGTCCTCCACATTCACTCTCATGTTTTGCAGCGGATCTTCTCTCACCGTATGCAAATTCAAAGACACACCACTGCAACAACTCAGCTGATTTTGCAGCCTTTATGAAAGGACAAAGAGTGAAACCTGACAAAATTATGGTTTCCTTTGACGTCACCTCGCTATACACCAGTATCCTGACCACAGACACGCTGAATATTTTCCAACACGTACTTGGAAACGACACATCCCTTGCAACCGGAATTTCATTGCAGCCTCCGGACATTATTGATATCCTCAAAATACTCCTCCACAACACCTGTTTCCTCTTCAACAGCGAAATCTACACTCAAACAAATGGAGTCCCAATGGGAGCTCCTACATCCTCTGTCATGGTAGAAATCTTCATGCAGGCCTTCGAAAGTACAGCCCTGTCCACCGCAGACGTAAAACCATATATATACATTTTTATGTGGGAAAGATATTTCGACGATGCCTTTCCTGTCATTAAGAAGTCAAATCTACCAATCTTTCTTGAACACATCAACAGTCTTCACCAAAACATCCAATTTACTCTGAAAAAAAAGAAGAAGGTCACAAATTACCCTTCCTAGACGTCCTTTTTACCAGAGAATCAATACCTACCTACCCACACCGACCAATACCTAAACAACACATCACACCACCCAACCTCAGCCCGCAACAGTGTCATCACCACCCTATTTGGAAGAGCAAGAAAGATAAAACTGATCCTTCTGTCCTCCTTACAGAGGAACAACATTTTAAAGACGTTCTCGCATCCAACGGATACAGCGCTAATGACATCAAAGTAGCCTTTAAGGCTATCATTTTGTTATAAAATTATACATCGCATAGGAAAAGTAGGTAGCAATTTGTGCCGAAGGAAATGTAAGATATGCATGATCATACTACCTGTATGTAAAGTAGTTTGCTAACTTGCTGTTCTCTCTTTGAGACAAATGACATTTACGTACTGTGTGAAATAGTATTTTCAGTAGGCGGCTCTGCTGTCACAAGCAAAGTTAAATTTTCCTATTAAAGAGCAAGAAACTGTAGACATGACATTATTAAATATATTTCTTCCATGCTGATGCTTTGATGGAATGGTTCTCTCTTGTTATCAAAGTCTTGAAAGCATGCGATAAGGCTTGTAGGTATCACGATATAGCAATGAATAATCAATCTTTGATTACCAATAATACGTGGAGAGCACGTGCAAATAATTAAAAATGGTTTCAAAGGACAAACTTAGGGTACCTTTTTAATCTCCCGGTGGCATGTCACAGCTTCAAAAATGATTTTAAAGCTCCTGTACAAATAACTAGAATGCTTATCTGAGATTAGAAGATAGAAAGCAAGACTATGGTTTTAACCTTGCACGACAAGTCAGTTTGCACGACAAGCCGAAATGTACTGAGAAGCAAAGGTTCTACAAACAACGGGATAAATCTTAACATAAGGTACAAGAGAGCTGTTGCTTTGATTAAGTCCGAGCTCCCTCTCAAGCTAAGTCTTAAGTCGAAATGAGAGAGATAGAGAGTTTGGTGGCAGAATCGTACAAACTCAGACAAAAGGGCAGTTGGACGAGTGCCCAAGCCGGGCATCTAAGTTCTTAACGTTTTCATATCAGCATATTTTCTGTCTCTAGATAGAGTATGGACAATCCATGATTTTCTAATTACATTCTCAAATGCTATTGATGTAGCTGCTGTGTTTATTCTAGAGAATTTTGATGCGTTTATAGCCTACTGCATAGCACGAAGATCCCTAGTTCGTCAACCCAACCTTCGGGAGAGAAAAATACTTTTCGTTGTATATGTTTCGTTGGAGAAACTTGTCTAGGCAAATATCAAACCGTTTTTTGCAATTGTTAATTTTTCCTCTTCTGTTCTCCTTAAATTTCTTCGAATATTAAAGGGGTTTTCGTACATTAGAATCTATAGTGTTTGAAATCTGACATATATAATATCTAGAAGTAAAGGATACAATTTTTATACATGGAATATACAATATATAAATGGAAGTCAAGAAACCATTTTGTAAGTAAAATTACCAAAGAATTGTTTATAGACTGTTTAATGGCTGGGTGGGGAAAGGATACTACCTTAACTACTTTTTCTCAATTACTTTTAAGAAGAGGGTATACTAGTTACAGCTGGAAAGGAACTTTCTACTTTTATATGATTAACCATGTCCTCAATGAAGTATGGGGGCCATCTGACAGTTCTTGAATGAACTCGGTGCCTCGCTTTAAAAGGTAAAAGGAAATATCATACACTGTTACAGAGCGTGTTCTGAATAGTACTATTAGAATGTGTCAAAACTCAAATGAATGCAAGGTACATTTATCTCTGTCCTCCGTGTTTTTTCCACGTAAACTAATAATACAACAGAGCATAAACTCCACATGATGATAATGTTACTGAACTCTTATTGTAAATGTATCTCCAAACTCGGAGCAGATTCCGAAACTCAAAATCTACAAATCTAAAACTACAATATGAAATTCTGTAACCCTGGAACTCTCTGAAACTCCGTAACTCTGATCTTCAGGTCAAAAGTGATTCTCATTATTATAATCACGGACGTGACTTACGATAACGTAACTTATTTCTAGACTATTTCCAGAAGAGCGTAGGCATGCGATGTTGTTGAAAATCAAATGTCCTGAGCCGTGGCATGGTGACGTTGGGTGGGCAGTTCTTTTACTCTAAACCTTTATCTTTTCCCAGCTTATACCAGGTTCCGATTTGGCTGCTGGGTTCGCAATAAAAGATTTCAGATTGACAGCCGAGGTTCGACTTGAACCATCAACCCTCTCTTTGCCAGACTATCTTACTACAGCCTGACTTCACTCGCCTCCTTAGGTCTCGGCATAAAGAAGCAGTAATAATTTGTTTTTTTATTCGACGAATGTTTACAACAGGATGATCACCCTAAATATATACATAATATCTACATGGATAAAAAATGTGTACATATCTGTTGTTCTTAAAAGTCCTGTTACAAAAAATACATCGTCAACAACAGTAACAAATGAAAAATTAAAATGAAACATTAACATGTTATACTGGTTGAGACCAAATACCCAGCAGTATCGATCACGAGCAACTTGATTATCAATTTATGACGCAAAAAGTGTTTTCATGGACCTAGATGATGCACAGTTGAGTGGATAATTTGCAAGCAACATCTTGTTTTCACTACAACCTGTGGCTAAAGAGGTATTCAGGGACACAATATTGGCACTACAGATGTTGAAAGTTTGCATGATGTCTGAATTCAAGAGGAGAAGACTGATTCACCTAGAACATCAAGATATCCAAGGTGAATGAGCTGCAAAAAAAGACACTGGCTAGCACGTTAGACAAATAACAAGGTTTTCTACTATACATAAACATTTGTGAACTAAATGTTTTGCTATACATGCAAGTATTACGTACTTGCAATTTTACTAGAAAGTCTGAAAATAAGTACGATTTTGAAACTTTCAGTACCTAATGTACAGCAAATAAATCATGTCAATGTGATTGAAGGAACAGAACGAAAATATTTAAACCAAGGTATTTTGCCCCTGTACTTTTATCAGAATCTCCGCATCTTTGTCTGCTCGAAGGTAAGCAAATAAAAACGATCAATTGCTTAATAACTAAATAGAAACTAGCTATTGGTCTTGTGCCGTATTTTTGTGTATCGGAGAAGTTTGACTCTGTCTGATGTCGATTCCACGGAATGTCATTCCTCTAATCCTTACGAGCTAGTATATCCACTTAAGGCAAATATTACTGCAAGTTGTCGTCTCGCTCTTCCGTCTCAGTTCGGTCATTTTTTGATCTTCAAAGAGGGCGCTGATCATCTATCTCTAGGAAATAGAGTTTCTTAGGCCAAAAATTGCCATCGGTGCTATGTACATGCCCCAAACTTCTGTGTTATTGTTAGCAAACTACTTGTTGCATATAGCAGACGTTGTGTCTGATTCTTAGCTTAGTCATGGACATGCTGTTTTACATCACCATTTGTATCCAGTGCACCTTAAGAGTATAAAGCGGCTTATATTCGGACTTCTTTTGGTAAATATTTATTGATTAAACTCGTTAAGCGGTTCAGTGGAGGATGGGGAAATTGTAACGGACAAATTATAAAGAAGGATAATATGCATTTATGCAATGCAATACAATTATTACATGTGGAATAGATTGTATATGTGTCTGGAGGCTTAATCTTGTCACACTTGTGTCACGCTGAACATGCTCGACAATTAGGTGAAATATACAAGTGGGTGGGATCTACTAAGCCGCCTTCACTGTAATTCATTGAGTAGGTCGCTTAGTAGATCAATCAGTTGAGCTCTCGGGGGAGGGGATGGATTGGGCCTATCCGCTGCTGTGAAAACAGCCCAACGAAGAATAGATCAATTTTAGTAAAAAAACAACTGAAGAGTTTTTCCTGCGGTTGATACAGCTACCACATATCTCGTTGCATTTGATTGCAAGTCAGTTATGACTGAGGATATATAGAGGGTGGTTTGTTTGCGCAGCATAAACATACATTGTTACAACCCTCCTTTGCAAATACAACTTGAAAGTCAAGTGGTAATGAAAAGACAGACATCATATAAAGACTTAACAAGCTGGAAGCATATAATCATGATGTTAGACATAGACCACTTAAAGATTATTTCCACGTCCTTGACAGCTTTCAGAATAGGGGCTGAATCGGTAGGACTTTTGCTACTGAGAGACCCTTTTCAGGAAGATCACTGCTCACCAAAATTCTGCCAAGGGGCTAAAAAATGATATAATCAACGTCCGTTTACCCAAAAAACAATCAGGTAACTTGTTTCCATCACTATTGTCAACAAAAGTATTAAAACTGTTGCGAATGAAAGAATAAATTTGACTTTAGCTCAAGAGAGCATAAGAACACCTCTCGATCGTGATGAAACAGCTACTCTACATTATAGGTCCTCCATTTTGGCTAGAGAGCTAGCAAGGTATGATGCTGATTCACCCTCGGAGACTCGTTTAAGTCAAAGAAATCAGCTTAAAAATTAGAGTGCAGGCTCCAGTTTTTTTCCCTGGAAGGGCAAAGAAGAGAAGAGAATGGAAGAACAAAGAGAAAGGTTTTACATTTGATACCGAATTGAAGGAAGTGATCAAGCAGACCCAACGGTATCAGTGAATTGATTATATATGCAAATACTCCTATATCATTTTAGTTTCTTTTTACACCTCCACCCCAGCTAGCAAGCAGGAGTATGTTATGGCTTTTTTCAAGATCTGCAGAGTTGCATAGCATCACTACAAAATGCAGTTATTCTGTCATCTGCAGACTTGGTTGTGTTGAAAAGATTACAACAGTTGGTATGTTCTAGAATGTTATGATGTAGGGAAAATGAATGCCAATTGTGTGCTTCTACTATTGTAAACCAAGTTTGAATTAACAGTCCACAGCAATTTCCATTCACAAGGTCAATTAGATACATCAAAGCTCAAAATACGGGCACCTTTTGAATTATATAATCATGCGTCCGCAACGCCTCAAGAAACTTTGTTCAGTAAGGATTATTCAAGGTGCAGAATATAGAACAGATCTGTCACTCCTTCATGGGGCGTTTAAGGTGTGTACTTGGAGGAAAATGAGTACAAGCGGAGTGAAAGTATCAAAATATAGCGATATATCCCAGCTGAAAAATGTAAAAAAGATTAAGTCTCAGTGAAAACTTTGAAAACACTTCATTTGATGGCTGATCTCAGTGTATACAGCGGGCTTTAATATTCTCGGTCTGAAGAAGATGAAACGTTGAGAATGGCTAGATTAAAACAGTGCTAAAATCAATGAGCTACCAGATATAAAACTCATGTTTGTATGCAACGCCACCACGACAATCATCTGTCTCCTTCCCAATAATCATAGCACTGTTAGATAAAGAGAAATATGGTTTGAGTGTAATAAATCCTTCATCTGAGGGAAATTGTCGATGGCTGTTGATCCGTATATACTCCATACCATTGCCACTAGAAACACATTTGATATGTTCATTTTAAATACCAATGAAAAGTATTTGATAGATAGGCAGTTGACGGACATTTTTTCTGACCTCTCCTATTTTTTGTTTATCTCAACTCTGACTTTAAATCAAGTAACTGGTGCATTTCATTAGAAGTTCTATAGTCCCCTCATTGTGAAGAGTACACAAAATAGAGGAAGAACAAGTATAAAGAGATCGGGAACAGAAATCAAATTTTGACCCTGTCACTCTACTCTAGTTATATACAACACTCTATTTACTCCTTTTAACCCTGCGTGGCCCCTTTTGATCTAAATTCTTGTATTACAGCCGGGGTTTTTTATTGCACAGCAATTCATTGTATGTATCACTGTCCGCATTTCATCTTTTTTACAAATTCTGCACATCCAAAGGCTTCAATAATATCAAAACAAATGATTCCAGGGAGCGTGCAAAATACAACCACTCTGCCTTCGACGATGTACGCTCTAAGTGTGCCTTCCTGGAATGGATGCGTCGAACCACAATCTGTTTTCTAGCGACTAACTATCCCTTTTGACTCTCACTAGCAATATCGGTTATATGCTTACATATTCTCATATTGTGACTGCATCTCCAAGTTTCCAATCTAGTTGTAAGACTTCACCAAACCGTACGGAAAGTCTTATAACATTTCCGACAAAGCGTTGATTCTCAAGGACCATGAACAATTCGTCCATTTTCCTAATATTGGAATGAGTATGTGATCCTTTCACTGAAGATATGATGTCCCAAATAAAAATTTTACTTAATACTCCATTTGACTCAAATCCTCTCAGATTAAGCCTTTGATAAACTGTTTCTCAAAGTTTTGCATCTTCACCTTTAAAGAACTAGGAGTAACTTTAAATCTGAAGTTTTTCTTATCCAAACTTGGTTGCATTTGCCTGGTTCATAATGTTTTGAAGCAGCATAAAGGAACCAGTTTTTGTCAGATAACTTTAAGACTTTGTAGGTTCACATCTCAGAAGTAATTCTCATCATCTCATCTGATCGAGTTTCCTCGGACATTTATTCTATCACGCCATCCATCTCGGTCCTGCATCAAGTTTGGAAGGTCTTCAGGCTGGCATTCCGCGTCACGGCATAGCTGGTCTATGTATGTCATGGCGGGGCGTCCAACTTGCCTAAAACCATGCTTCGGCATCCAGAGCAGCAGATCACTGGCAAGTTCCTGCTTCGCTCTCCAGCAGTGCCCTGCAAAGCGCATTCTCCTTTCTCGCAAGATGGCAGAGATGTTGGGGCTGTTTCCATATAACTCAGCCTTGGTTGGATGTTCTCTCCACGAGAAGTAATTAGACCTATCATTTTGCTGCAAAGCTTCTTGCAAGTGGACAAAGTAAAGACTAAGAACATAAAATGAGCATAAAATGACTTTTAACAACGCTTTCGTCATACATGTTTTGATATTGTGTTACTTTACAAGTGTAGTTAAATCATTGTCACGACTTTTCCAGATAAGCCTAAACTTTTTCCTTCTGTCTTCGTATGCGAAATATATATAGGATTATTACAAAAAAATTGACCCCTTTAGGCCTACGCAATTTTGGATACCTCTCTATGCAATGTGATTTGACCATGGAAGGACTGCCAGCCTTCAAACCATTCTGTCCAAAGCCCATTGAAAGTTGCAAAGTCCTTTTGAGAAAAGAGGATTTAGAATTACGACTTTGAACAGATAGTAGAAAAATAAAAAAGTATTCTACCAATGGAATTCGAGCCAGTGGCTCACGCATTAGCCGCATGGACCCTACCAAATGAGCTAGATGAAGTCGGCTGACATCATGTTCTATTTCTTACAACAGAAACACTTTAAAGACATGAATAATATCTATCTTTGATGTTCAGGTTATTATTCAAAGGAAACTCTAGAGGGACAAATTCCTTTAAAAGTTTTAGAGATAATACTCATCTCAGGAATGTAAACTGTCCTTTGAATGGGTTATGCAATCGCTGAGATACTTCTAGGATTTCAGTATCAAATGAGAGAAAGGTTGCAAAAGTTAATTCCGGAGATGATTTTAGTTCTCCGTTCAGTCTGACTTGACGTGTCAGTAGGGTTCTAACTTTAACACAATTTTGGTAAGGCTTTATGTTCAAAAGTTCTACCCTTCTGTGTACTTCAAGCACCCTCACCCAAACTTGAATCCCCTACTACGACTAACCTTTCCAAAAATTATCACTTTCCTCTTTAATGCTTTATTGGCGCTTCTACTTCAAAAATTCAGTGCATCTTGTAAAGTTTCGGAACGTCAGGGGAACTGTCATGGACGGTTAGCATCTGATATCGATCGTTTGCTGCTTTTAGACGCCATTATATGTCCTCGTTTCGCTTTGCCTTTTTACGTACTTTTTCCGTTAGTCTCGATCGCAAAACAAAAATGCATATCACATATGTTGTTTGTCAGCTACATTTACGGTACCGAA
Organism: Carybdea cf. marsupialis auct. non (Linnaeus, 1758); assembly: GCA_010016065.2. Lineage (NCBI taxonomy): Eukaryota > Metazoa > Cnidaria > Cubozoa > Carybdeida > Carybdeidae > Carybdea > Carybdea cf. marsupialis auct. non (Linnaeus, 1758). Next base: position 6,285 of record JAAAKL020007385.1, on the reverse strand, counting down.
CAGGTGACATATTACATCTGCATGAAAATCCAGTTGGTAAGAATCGGGAGGCATAATTTTGCATACTAGACCCCATTCTGGATCTACACTGGAATAGACAATTAAAGGACACCATGCCAGCAATTTGTTTGGTTTGTATACATCTGGTTGGTGTTGATTCTTACATCGCCAGCAGCTCCAATGGCGATGGTATCAGCAATGAATGCAGAAGCAATCCGTTAACTTCACTTGGTCATTTACCCTATTGTTTACACTGATAATGTGAAAAGAGAAGAACCATAACTACCAAACTTGTCAATTAAATTCAACATGAGGAATAAATGGCAAAAATGGATGCCTTATCTTCTAGAAACTCTTGTTTTGAACCCACGGCATGCATAGGGAAACATCTGATAACTGGAGGAGATAGAAAGTTGGAAATCGGGGTTTATTGCAGACTTGATATGACAGCTGCATTACACAACCTGGAATGCTTTTCAAGCTCATTCATGTATAAGTTGATTCTCTTAAAATCACCTGCGTAAGTCTGCTCATTTACTGCAGTGATTCGACGCATCCATTCCAGGAAGGCACACTTATAGCGTACATCGTGGAAGGCAGAGAGTGGTTGTATTTTTCACGCTCCCTGGAATTATTCGTTTATGTTTGTGTTAGCACTGCTGCCAACATAACAAATCTTGGTTTTATTAGTCCGGAAGAGAACAGCAAGCTGGTAATTAGTACACACTACTCATGACCGAGAATTGCTGTGAAGAATTTATGGCACCTGCCTTTTCAGATGAACTGGTGAAGAACTCATCGAGAAAAAGACTCTACTCGACCGTTGAAGAATATATCTTAAAGGTTCAGAAAAGGATATGTAAGAGTCTCCAACAGTATGAAAAACAGACCTTCGTTGTAGATCGTTGGACAAGGCAAGATGGCAATGGTGGGGGCGTATCATGTATTTTGCAGAACGGTGAGAAATACCTAATTACATGATAAGTTCTTGCCGAAAATGTGTAAATGCCGGCACTTGTTCAATGTTTTTAAATGGAAATTAATTGATTTGTAGAATCTTGGGAATCGTTCTGATGATACTGCATGTCAGCTATCAAGAATAGCATACTTCTTGTTATTTTGATCACTACTACATATAATAGTACATATAATCTAGGTCAAGATGTACACTAGTACATATAATCTAGGCCAAGATATATGCTTTTTAATTGTGACTTATCATAAATGGTCAGTAGATGGGATCCTTTTTTATACCAGTGGTAAACATTGAAATGCTTTGCTGATGCTTGTGTATTAGAGAAACCTTTTCTTATTCCCAAGTTTGAGACGGCAACCACTGTTGATTTCCCTCTTGTTTTCGCCAGCAATAACCATCATTGTTGCTACAATAACTAACTAACTAACCTCTTGTCATTCCTTCTCATACCATTCCATACTATTTATAGCTCAGATATTTACTTGTCAATATATTATATTTACCTTGTTTAGGGTTTAAGAGTGGAAATCACTATTAAACATGTTAGCTTCATAATATTGTATAAACACACATATATATGTGTGTATGTGTATGTGTATATACACATACACACTCAATCTGCAGACAGAACTGTTTTGCCGTTTGTGGGCTCATCAGTGCAGAACAGAGCGTTGAAACTGAATCTTAGCTATGTAACTAGCAAAGCTGCTACAAAGCAGCTTAAAGGATTCATATGGTGCCATGTCAAAGTGCTCAAACTGCGCAAGCACAGTGAGCAATGTGTAAGCAACAGCAATGGTATCATCTCAAGCAGAGAGTGCTCTGCCTAACATAAGCTAGGGAGCGAAATACTCAATCTGTAGACAGAACTGTTTCACCCTTTGTGGGCTCATCAGTGCAGAACAGAGTGTTGAGACTCTCTATATATGTATGTATGTATTCCAGGTTTGTTGACTTTTATAATGCACTATCTAGAACAATGGTAAAGTCTTTGTTTTTGGTGTGGGAGATTCTGGGTTTGGTCCCCACCGGTGCCATAAGCATTTCATGTTTATTGAGTTATATATATACTCAGCCAGACACACAAGCAGTCATCAACTACATAGTATAGAACTCAATAAACAAGAAGTGCTTACGGTGCCGGCGTGGATGAAACCCATGATCTCTCACACCGAAAACGAAAACTTAATCATTGCACTAAATAGTTTACACTATTTAGTGCACTGATAAATTGACACTTATTGACACATCATATATAAATGTAAATAAATGAATAAGTTATTTTGAAAAATATTACATCGAAACTTCAAGGAGATAATGTACTTTAATGAGTTTTATGCATTACAGATAGATAGTTCTGATAACAGACTTCTTTGCTTATGGGGAGCTTTCAAAATTTCTTTTCTCCTGATACAGAGTGCCAAGTAAGTCTAGTTAGTAGATGCATGCTTTTACATAGACAATATTTCTTATTTCTTGATAAGGTCACATTTTTGACAAAATTGGAGTAAATGTTTCAGTCTTTACGGGATCAATGTCACCTTCTGGAAGAAATCAAATTAAGAAAAGGCATACACAATTGAAGGGAGATGATTTATCCTGCTTTATCACAGGTATGTATAATATTTCATCATTATCTGAAATAATCCGTAGACTTAACCGTTATTTTTGACTTTGTTACTTCTTTTGAGATCATTTCATATCAACTGGTCCAGATTTTTAAAGTGCCCAAGCTTGCAATCATAGTTAGGATTATGCAATTTTTTTCAGTTCCAGTCAGTTAGGATTCTATTGTAGCTCACCTCCACTAACTACCAGTACTTGTTACTATGGGCAAAATCTGGAGTAGATCTCAGATGTTTCATTGTAAAAGCTCTACCTAGTAGAGCTGCCCTACAATAGTTTCTAAAGTAGGTATGAATTAGAATGGTTCTGTGCAAGTAACTTTTAAGAAGCTTGATCTTCGAAGTTTTTCAGCTATATGAAGATTTTGTTTAATCCAAGAAATTAATACCAGTCTGGTGTCATTTGTCAACACTATGAAGTTCATAAATGACCAAAAAGTTAAATATGTTTAAATAGCCTATTTTAAAGCCAGGTAGGGCACCCAGTCTTTGAGCGTTACAGAGATATTTACTAAAATAAAGGTAAAGCATTGTCATTCCACTAATATGATCATGTGGTATCGTAGAAAGAAATTGCAAATTTAAATATTATTTTGAGGTAACAAAGTGAGGCCCTATGGACCAGTTGACATGAAATGATCCACCTACAAATCTGTTACCATATTTTTTCAGAGGACTGGTAGCCACTGTACCCAATTTTTTTGGCTTAACTTGCTACTACTGAAATTGTCTATTTTGCTTATCATTGTTACTTGGTAACTTCTTCAAAAAGGCAGCAGCTGAACTTCAGCAGGTAAGTAGATTTCATCTCATTTAGGCTAAATAGAGAAAATGCACTGTCAAAACTGTTTATTATCAAAGCCAAATCTTTTCCTGCTGCTGGCTGTTGTTTATAATCAGAAACATCTTGCAAAGGAGGTAGATGAAAGTAATGCTATAAGGGGACCTAAACATAGGAATACAATAGAGTTTAGATTGTTGTTTACAAGTTATTACAATATTTCATATCAAGCTAGATTTGGAGTAGGCCTACTGATATGTGTGTCAACCACACCTAAAATCAATAAGCTGTGCAGAGTGCTAAGGCTGAAGTTACATGGATCATGTGGCTGAATCACTATCATGGCAGTTAATGAGTGCATAAATTGCACAAATTTTGTTGATGATTAAGCCATGCATCATATCAAAACATAGCTGTAGTGTTTATTTTTTTAGTTTACGAGTAATCAGTTCTCCACTTCAAATTTTTGGCACAAAGTATGTTTGGGTTGGCAAACATATGTCAATTTTTGGTATGTAGCCCTGTTTTATGGTTAACGTTTGCTTTCTATAAAGTCTGTCATGAGGTGTTTTAGATGTAAATATCCTTTAATCTCAAGTTCAACCTTTAACTCATGCAAATTGTAACTCATGTTGACTGTATTGACATGTGTTTACAAGTAGATTAAAGCAACATATAATCTATAGTCATATTGTGATTGCTGCAATAAAGGTTCAGTTAAAGCTTAGGTAGCATGATGAAGGTAGCTGAAATGTATCAATTGGGTCTTATTTGAAGATCACCACTTACGGGGAGTGGCATTCCATCATACGCTCTAAGCCCGAAAGTGCAATGACTTCAGTGCAGAATCAGAAAATTTTTAGCATCAAGAGCCAGGTCAATTAGTTTTTTACGATAAGTAGTACTCTACATCTGTCATATTGATCTAGCAAAGCAACTACCCTATTTGTGCCACAATCACCCGTTTTTCTGTCGATTGGTTAATTCAAGAAAGTGTACCGTATCCAATCTTTATTTGTAGTATGCCCTGGCAACTAACCAACCTTACATATATGCATTATCTCTGTTCTCGCTAAATTCCCTATTGTTTTTATAAAGGCTAAAACAGTATATCGAACAACTGCTAGTGATTTGAGTTATAAAATTGAATGTGACAGTACATTACAACAGTACTGAACAACACTTCAGCTCACAGTATCTTGTTCTCAGTGTCAGCAAAATGTAAATTCATCTTTTTGGTTGACATGACATTCATTGTATATCTGGATTCAGCATGTATTCATTGATTTCACTATGCATAATTAGTTGCATATAACTGAGCTATAGTGTCAAGGGGAAGACTGTATCATAATTGAATTTGCTAGATTTCATAATCAGTCAGTAAACTTCAGTTTTACTATACCCTAGCCCTTACTACCTGGATACTTGTGACTTTCGTTTGTTCCCCATGCTTGAAATTACTCATTAATTTGATGATTTTCATTTGCTATTAGGAAATAGTCTCCCACTTACAAAAGCCAAAAAGCTGAAAACTTGTCAGTCGTTGGTCACATACATCTCATAAAAGCACATTGCTTTCTTACTCTCTTCAACAAATTATATTCCCTTTAAATATCTTTCATAATTTCCCTGTTGCAGAGACAAACTTATCCATCATCTCTCTTTATATGAAATGAATTCAAATTAAAGATCTTTGCTAGCTAGTTATGTTTTATATTCAGCTGAGAACGTGTGACGTAACATGAAAGAAAAAAGTATTAGCCCCTTATTCAAGGAAGCAAGGCTGCCATCTTGCATGCCTTTCCTGTTTTTTTAGGAAACCATTAGCAGTGGAATCTTCAAAGCACACACATTTTTCAGTATCACTGTTCAATAGTTGATTAAATCTCATGGCTTGGCTATCATATCTAGTGGTCTCCAAGTCTTGATGGAGATATTTATGCTGCAGTGCACTTAGTCCATGGCTTACTTCCAGCTATCACCATATTGGAAAGGTTGAATGTTCTCTTGGACGTTGAAAGGTAACCATGGTCTTGTAACTTCAGTATCTGCACACTTGCTCAAAGCAGAAAGAGAGGCAGAGAGCCACTACAGGATTTGAAGGCTTAATTGCAAGTTTTCTTTGTTTTACTATTCTACTATTCTATTACCATTATTCTATTACTATTGTATTGTTTGCTTCTTTTTCTAATACAGCATTTCTCTTATTCAACTTTTACTCGGAGACTTTTACTTTTACAAGAAACCAATGTCTTGACTTCCTATTAACTCATGTTTGCACTTTGCATGTGCATTTCCATAGTTTATTTTACATTTTGTTTAACATCACAATGCATTATTATTTTCATGTACATAATGTTGGTCTTTCTTTTCTTGAATTACTTTGCTGGATAAAATTTCTTCATTCCGTGCACAAAATGGTAGTACTCCTGTATCAAATTTTTATCTTTTATCTATGTATTTTAATGTAGTGATATTGGTTGGTGTTCACCACTTTTCCACCACTGAACAAGCCTCCAAGGGATTTTTATTGCTGGTTTAAACAAATTTTATCATTGCAGTTCTGTTACCATTTCTTACTTATTTCCTGATTTATATGTCCAAGGTGCATCTTTATTCCTGAATTCATTGTTAATGGCCGCCAATAAACACTAACCTTTCTATGCTTAACCACTTTCAATTCCATCACTGGATGAAGGAGTAAATAGTTCTTTCTGAGTGGTGATACCATCTGTCTTTTTTGTTGTTTTAATTAAGATAGTGAAGAAAATTTACAAGGTAAAGCTACACAGATGTGTGCACCTAGTCCGGGTATTTCATGGTTATTGTCACATTGTGAAGTTAGAGGCTTGGGAAGGAGGATTTCTTCGTCGATTTTCAAAACAAAACAAAATATATAAAGA
>JAAAKL020007384.1:1534-16942 GCA_010016065.2 Carybdea cf. marsupialis auct. non (Linnaeus, 1758) | reverse complement strand
TGGCATTGTTTCGCTTTCTGGTACTTTTCCAGATACCCCCATCCACTATTGTTAAAAAAATGACTCCACCACCTAACCCTAAACGTAACCCTTATTCTAACCCTAATTTTAACCCTAACCCTAACCCTACCCCTCCCCCCCCCCCCCCCCAAATTTGAGACTGGTATTCTCCTAAGTGCATTTAAATCGGAACCAGAGCTCATTAAAAAGGGATAATTTCAGTCCAGTAGAACCCTCTTAAACAAATTGTGATATGCCTCTCTACGTTAGAAATAACGTAACCTGTATCCACCCAGTTTAAGTGTATGTCAGGAATTAGTTGCTTCCATAGGGCGTGGTCATAGAAGGGAAATAGTGTTTTCGCAAAATCAGTGAGCTCACGCTTCTACCCTGGAAAAGCGCTTTAGAACGCGAGAGGTTTAATTTCAACGTCTGCAAGCTCGTTTCACTACATTCATTGTGAGGGTGTTCCAGCTATCCTTTGCAAAACCGCAACAATTTCTATGTTAAAAGACCTTTGTCACTGTACAAAGAGATGGCTACGGTCCGCAAGGCATCCTCATTGACTTAACTAAACTCTTCCCCCGTCCAAGCAACACAAGGATTCACCTTGACCATATAAACTACAGTAATTATCATTTTGAAGACACGTGGAACGGGCAAACGGAAATTTTTCCTAGTGATATTCTCGCGCGAGAGGTAATGCATCTGGGTAGTATGTCCTCGGTTTTTACCATTGTTCTTCCACTTTCTTCCGTTAACTGTATCGTTATTTTCTGATCCCGTGGCCCATATCAGTTACATGGTTTATGGATACTAATACCCTCAAGGATTTCCTTCAAATCATGTATGTCCGAGGTCCTGCAAGGTACACTCTACTATAAACAAGTAATCGTTCCCTCGGGATCAAGCTATTACTTCTTGCAGACATCGTCGCAGCTTTCCGCTCCTAGGTTGTCCATAATGGTAACGTTACTTTTTCAGAAGGTTATTCCTTGCCATTGCCCTCCACTCCCATATCTGGCCAACTTCCTATATTGATCTTATAGCTTGTGCAAATGGGATAACCATGATCTCTAGAGAAGAGATCTAGATCTCAGATTTCGAGATCAATAAAGATCAATTACTGCTTGTTTAAACACCCTTCTCTTTGTTCTTTTTGAGGACTTGCCATACTAAACTGAAAAACATTTCCTGCTGTTTCTTTAAGACTCAGACTCTCCTGTGTTGTACTCTTACTCTCGGGTCTACTATTTGGGCCAAGAGCACATAATTAAAAACAAATTCTATACAATGTTTAACAAAACAGTCCTCAACATAGACTACACCCGCATCTAGTTCATTCCTTCTTAGTCTTATCTTCTTTATTTTTCTCTGAACAGGGCTTTAATTGTGACAGAAATGTTGACGGGGCTACATTTTGAAATTGGTGAAGTGGGAAAATGTCACCCACCATGATCGGGCGACGAAGAAAATGTTAATCTGCTCCTCAGAATCGGCCTTTGACGCACATTCTGACATAAATAAAAAGCTATTCTGATCGCACAGTATTGAGGAAAAAAATACCTTGACCCTAAATATTAGGAGTTTCACCCACCCACCCCCTTGCCTCCCTACAATTACGCCCCTGCTTAAGTTTCATTCGCACCACCATCTATGGATTATTCTATCTTGCTAAAATGCAATGAAGTCACGCCAAAGACTACGCTATGAAGAATTTTTCACCTGAGAATATGACTTACAACCCCAACCGTGTCTGTCACATAATTTCCTACCATAAAGAAAAGAAACAAGCTTAAAATTGACCCTTGTTTAACACCTCTATATATCTCAATCTCGCTATTTTCAGTCCTGACAACAGTATCGGATATTGTTACATTTAAAACTTTCTTTCCATCAACAATTGGAAAATTTTCCCCTTCACATATTTACTATTTACGATAAGGTGCATTCATAGATCCTTCTTCTTCCAAAGGGCGCATCCAGAGAATATGTGAAGTGAAGTACGATGGGTGTGGCCAGTGGGAATCGTCGAGGTTTAAATCATTCCAGTAACATCTGGCACACTAACCACACAAAAGGAATTCCTAAGAAATTTTACAACTAAACGTTACTCGCGAAACTTTGTGTCGTAAGTGGTTGACCCGTAAGAAGCGTCGTTATCATGAAGAAATTGATAAGGCATCCTTTGGTATGCGTATGCAAATGACATTACCATTGATCTTGGATAGATTTTCTGCTTTCCTGCAAAGAGTCCCCTGTGATAGTAATTGTGGGTAGAAAAGTGGATAAGAGGAATAGAATTGTTTGTCATATTCTTTAACTCTGTCCATGTTAGATCCCTTAATAAAGGCTCTTTCATAAATGCAGGGGAAAGATACACAAATGCAGATGAAAAGTCATTAGGAATGCACTGAGTTATTTACTCATTGGTACAAAGCTTTAGGTGAACAGCCTTCCAAATATGGCCCTCTACTTAAGGAAAGGGCGATAGTTAAGAAAATTCAGAAAACATCAAAAGGAATGACAAAGTAGACGCTTTCTTAGAGCGAATCAATGTCAACAATGAAGCTTGTTCCTGTGGATATACTCACGTCAGATGCTCATCAAATGAGTGTGTATCATTTACATGGCAGGTAAAGGAAAATAATATTGTCCCTTTCGTACTCACTTCATGCCAGTTACCAGATGATGAATGCATCGATTCGCTACGTGGCAGAGCAAAGGATGCAGCGGGACCTAGAGAGTACGCAAACCTTGAAAGCGAGTTGAGAAACATAATAATAAGAGTCCGATTATGAGAAAGTTCTCTTATTGTCAACAAAGAAAGAAATGATAGATCCTGTTTTGCTATCAGTTCAAGATGATAAGGATGATAGAAGAAAACTGCATACTCACTATAAAAACACATTTTAGCAATTTAGGTTAACTTACCTTTTTGTGCTATTTCTTTTTGCTGTCATGTTATGTCATGTTAAGTTATATTTCAAATTCCTTTTGTTTATTTGTTGCCATATCCATTTTGACCCAGTCCAGATTTATAGTTGATTAATACTCCTACAACTCTACTAGTTAGCAAATCGACATTACCATTTGATAAACTGTAAGGTGATACTTAATGGCAACTTCGAAATAAAAATGTAGGAATTGTAAGGAAAGGATGTCAGACGCTTCAGAGGCACACAGGTTTCAGAGGGACTTTAACATAGGGGAAATTAACCTGGGATCAAAGCAAAATTTGTGCCCAGTCCTCACGCAATGGCAGCTTGTTAGTACAATGGTGCTTTTCATCAACTGAAAGGTGTAAGTACACTGTCTCAACCCTTTTCTGCATGAATTATTTTAAAATTTAATACAAATATGGCTTTATGACTTTTTAAACTCAGAATGATCTAAAGTTAAAAATAATATATTTTTGATGACGTCAGAGCAGTTTATGACGTCATAAAAATTGTTGTTGTACAACAACATCATGCAGGAAAGGGTTAAAATGAAGACAATAAAGATTTCGTCATACGTTTTACGAAAACTGCTACTTATAGCAAGATTCTTCTACTTTGTCATAATGTGAATGGAATTTACCCTGTCTTACACGATATCGTGCACCAACTTGTCTACTTGCGAGTTTTCTTCCGTGTGTTTCCCTTGGGCTCCCAAATTGTAAGGGTAGTTGTAACCTTTAGTGATTTTTGTCCTTCAATTGCAGACAGATGAAATGAAAAAAACCCTCAATTATGGTTACAGTTTATTACAAATGTACGATTAATCGCATTAAGATGTGTAACAAATTGAAACTTTTCTACCTCTGGTTACCATAAACAATTTCTCTTTTTTATCCCTCCTCCTCACTGTCAGTACTTACTATTATATCTGTAACACTAAGACCCGTCATTGTGTAGTCTTTGCTAAATAGAGTCTTCAAATGATTGCCCACTCAGACATAAGTTCTTGTATGCTGGGAGATTTTGAGTATTGCTTCATTGGCATAAGTCAACTTGAGCCTGTCTTTTTCTTAAATACTTGTCGTCCGTGTGGTGGATCATTTGCACCCAGGCTTTGTTAAACGAAGACTAATCAAAATTCCAAATACTTTAAACTCCTTAGCTAATATCCATAGTTCCATTCAAGTTGTTACAAACGAGTGCACGATTACACATCTTCATATCTGCGTAGACAACTCGATTCAAATGATGATTTGATAGTAGGATGCGCCTCAAAATCTCTTTAGTCTGCATCTTTTGCTATAAGAACAAAATAACTGCTTTCAACTGTCCGTTTGTATATGTATATATACTATATAATAATAATGATATCGATAATAACAATAACAGGATATATAAAGCGATCCATCTACACAATGTATTCTGTAGCGCTGTTATATAAAAACGAGGATGGCTAGCAACCCTGCAGCATGAAAAACAAGACCTGACAAAAGGCCGAAGAGCTCGGCAAGAGCCAACGGCCGACTAGCTAGAGATGTCTCGATGAAAACAACTTTGTGAAAGGTAATGGCGACCCACAACTCTCAATCTAATTACCTAAACACCCAATAGCAGTACGAAACCTTTTTCAGACAAACAGGAACGATGAGGGTGGGAGACAGTTAAAAACAGAGAAAAACATCTGTGAGGACCGTGAGCAAATTGCCTGGAGCTGATTGCGGAACAGATTATCAGTTGTTTTGGATTGAAATTCGATACAAAGTTAGAAACCTCAAGCAGACACTAATAATAATAACCTTTGATGCGACAGAAATGCCACAGGCTTATACTTAAGAAGTAACCAATCGTTTTGAAGATCTTGCTGTGTTGGCTGAAGAAATGACACCAACGAACTGTGGGCAAAAACTGGAGATACAACAATGGAATTGGCAAGGAAACACATACCTAAAAGGAAACAGAAAAAAGGCCTGGATGACAGAAACAATACTGCTATTGAAAATAGACGGGAAATGAATGGAATGAGCATTGCTAGCGTAGAACACAAAAGAGCTACAACTGAAATTCAACGATCATGCCGGAGGGATAAAATAAGACATATTTTACAGAAATGTAACAGTATTTAGACGCTACACAGAAATGGGAGCAGTCGAGCTATGTATACAGACGTCAAGAAGTTAACAAATATTTTCAGTCCCAAACTGAATGTCATAAAGGACAAAGATGGCAAGACATTGTCCGGATAAGCTGATATACTGGAACGATGGAAAGAATACTTTAATGAACTTTATGCTTATTCTGAAGCAGTTGATGATTCAAGTGATGGAAGTTTCGAACAGACGAAAGATAGCGACTTAATTCTGTTAAAGGCAGAGGTTGAGCAAGCGATGGAAGCTCTGAAGCGAGGCAAATCAGCAGGACGTGACGGAATTCCAGCGGAACTTTTGTTAGGCGGAGGAGACGCTGCAGAGACACTAATGCATAGGTTATGTGTAAAGATCTGGAAAACTGGAGAATGGTCGCTAGAGTGGTGCAGGACACTGTTTTCCTATTACCAAAAAAGGCAATACAGAAGCTGAAAGAGACGATTTCCATTACTCAAGCTGGCTATATGAAGAATCGAGGCACCCGAGATCACATCTTTAACTTGCAAACTCTAATAACAAAATGTTATCAAATGCAGTGAGACCTGTTCATATGCTTTGTGAACTATTTAAAAGCTTTTGATAATGTCAGGTATGAGAAGCTTTGGTCAGTGTTGCTCAATGTGGGTTTTCCATCTTACATGATTAAACTAACCAAGTCACTTTATCATGATCAACAGTTTGCAGTTAGACTAGAATGTGGCGAAACAGAATGGTTTGGGATTCAAAAGGGAGTGGGGCAGGGTTGTATCCTGCCTCCAGCGCTATTCGATATTTACACAGAAAATATAAAGCGAGAAGTGATGGACAACAATCATGTAGAAGACTTTGATCTTGTCTAAGTTACTAGGGAGCAAGGGGAGCTAGGGGAGCTAGGGGAGCTAGGGGAGCTAGGGGAGCTAGGGGAGCTAGGGGAGCTAGATTTACGGTATACAGATGATGCCGCATTGTTCTCAAGTACCAGAGAAGGGCTCCACAAACTTTGTTCAGGTCATTAACACACAAAGCCAAGACTATGGCCTGAAAGTGAATCCTAAGAAGGCCAAGGTGATGTCAGTGCTGGACAATGAAACCGATGGCGATAGAATATACAAAGGGCAATCTCCACTAGAGGAGGTGTACAACTTCCGGAAAGTTACGGACATAACAGCAAAAAATTTAGCATAGCAAGGGGCATAGCAACACTGGAAAGCATGACGAATCTATGGCAGGGCCTAGACAAAGGGACAAAATTGCGATTAATGAGGTCATGCGTATTCCTTGTGGCAATTTATTCATGTGAGACTTTGGTGCTTCGAAAGCCAGCTGAAAAGAGCCATAACAGCGTTTGAAAATAAATGTTATCGGAAGATATCGGAAGAGTGTCATGGACCCAACGAAGAACAAATGAGAGCATCGGAAATGAGCTGTCGGTAGAGGCTGACTGGTTACTGCGGTATGTAAAGAAACAGAAAGTCACTTACTTTGCTCACATAAAGCGGCATAACAGGCTAGAAAAGAGGACCATGGAAGGGTACATAGCAGGACGAAGGAGGAGAAGAAGACCTTAGTGCAAGTGGGAAACGACTATCATAGAAGTCTTCTGAACTAATGAGGAGCTGGAAGGATAGCAAAGCAAATGGACAGGTTTCGTCAAGCCACGAGGAAGGCTACGCTCTGATTAAAATGCCTTTTGATGATGATGATCATAGTACCATAAGAGTTCTTTAAACTACTTTGTTTCAGTTTTGTTTGCCAGCTAAAAGAGCTTCTACGCTCTGCACTACATTAACAAGGATATATATATATATTTATATACTCAGGGACGTTCGAAGTGTCACAAACGTTTGCGGGCACAACAGTCTAAGGACACTTTTTTCACTTAGAGAACACTTTACTGCGTGTTCGACTTAAGAGTACATTAAAGGGCACTATTTGATTATTGCAAATCTTAGAGAGGGTAAGTGCCCCCAATGCCCCGGCTCCTACGTCCCTGTATACATACATATGCAGATTGGAGATAAATGTTGCCGAAGAACATATTCCTATAAAGGCACACTTGAGTTTTTATTTGCAATGGTGAATATTCTGGCTTAAAAGTCTTATTTCTTCCCCCAACTCCCCAGGCAACTCTTATTGTTTCCCTGATTTGGCTTGCAGGGATATGTTAATATGGAGGGGGTGGATTGAGCAGTCACCAAGGAGTAACCACGGGGGAGCCCCCGTAGCTTACTTTTTTGTTCCCCTTCATTCAATGACAACCTTCTCTCTATGTACACCTTTAACATTTTCATACCATGTCCCCAAACTTTTAGGCATTCTTGAAAAGGAGACTTCTTCAATAACTAAACTCCCTTTCTAAGAAAACCCCACATGTATTGCATATGCTATAACACTACCCTATTTGTCTTGACATCCTTCCTGAGCAGTAAGTAGCACTTTTGTCGCACACTTGCCATGATGACCTGAATTTGCTGCAGGGGCTAACACTGCACTTTTCTTTCTCTATTAAAGATGTAAAGCGATAGGTAGTGAAAAGCTTGCAACTAGTTTGTAAGAGAAGGGTATAAGGGTCACTTTAGAAAACTGGGAGACCCTAGCTGGCCCGAAGCGCAAGAGAAATTTAGTTTAAAGTTCTGATTTAACCGTTTTGTAATGTAAAAAGGGAAACGAAATACGGAAAGATCAGGGAAGATATACGAGGTTGTAAAAAGGGCTATTTTTTTCCTTCGAAAGCTTATTTCTTCCCCGTTTTTGAAAAATACTCAGTTTTCGCCCCGAAAGGTGGGGGATGCTGTTTGAAAGAATGTTACCGTTGCATATTTGCTATCCAATTTTATCACACTTTCGTTTTCTTTTTTGAGTTTTAAAGCTATCTACTTGATTTTATCATCTTTATTTCACTTCTTTATCTGATTTTTTGACTTTTCTATTTATTTGTTCCTTTTTTCATTTATTCTTCTTTTTTTATTTTTACGCACATGTTTGTTTCGTTAAAATATTTTCATGATATTTATTTTTACGCTCTTCTATTTAAAATCTGATCCTCGCTTGAGGTGCACATGTTTTTTTATTGTGTTTTACACCTCAGATTTTCGTTATTTTTGTTGTCTGTGAACTCCAGGAAATGGCAGAGACCAAATGTTGGAATTTAAAAGTCCAGATCTATGCAGCGGAGATCGTTACGTTCAAGCATAAGAGATTGAAACAACAACTCTAACTGTTGGCTCAGCACGAGCATGAGACGGTTAAAAGTAATGAACACCTGCACCCCCCGGTTTCAATAATGTAAAATAATTAGCCTTCTTGCATAATTCTTTGAAAATCGAAATGAGAATATTCACTCGGAAGTTTCAAATCAGTACAGTTAAAATGGACAACAAAGGCCTTTGAAGAGCGATGTCGTAAAATAGAATTATGCTCTTTGAGCTAGCTTGATTTGAAACTTGGTTGATTACAACAGCTTTCAAGCTGGGTAGTAAAAGAGATCTTCTTAAAGAAAATGTTATATAACAGCATTGGTAGTTTTTAAGAGCTTTCTCTTTCTCTTTCTCAAATTTCCTCTACTTTAGAGCCGTACAACAATCACATTCAAGCCATGTAGACGAAAGTGAGGGCAAATTTCAAATCAAACAGAGGCTGTGATGAAAATATGATTATGAAGGACTACTTTTAAAAGATATTTCTGAAAACAGTTACTCACGTAGAAGCAGGTGTGTCGCAGCACATTTTTATAAACGCCCGGGAGTCATATTCAATGGATGAAAGCCACCAGTCACCTCAGTCTTACAAAGCACTTTTCCTTTCTGGTTTTTCAGACAAAGTCGTTCACTCCCGAGACAATAGTTTAATCAAATAAGTAAATTGTTGCCATGGTGAAATATAGAGAATTTTGTCAAACCGCCGTTGGAGACCGCGAACATTTTTCAAGTTTTCAAAGTAGCTATTTGTAAACAAATGACGAAGTAGACAAGTATTGCGCTTAGAATAATTGACTTTATATCAGCGAATCTCAACGTGCGGCTCACGCGATTGTTTTGTGTAGTTCGCAGGCTTGTTTTATGCGGTGAACGGGCTTTTTCCGTGTGGCCCGCTGGCTTGTTCTGTGTCACCCGCCGACTTGCTCTTTATGGCCTGCAGTACTGTTTTGTGTGGCCCGCAGGCTTGTTTTGCTCGGCCCGCAGGCTTGTTTTGTTTGGCCCGCAGGCTTACCTTGTGTGGCCCTCATGGTTGTTTTGTGTAGCCCGCAGGTCCTTTTGTCAGAAGATGAAAAAACTGATTTTCTTTCGTAATGAATAAGGCACCAATTTTAATAGGGTTATGACGTCACTAGAGATAGATTCCCTTTCATCAGACAGCTTTTATTGGAAACATTAAGTTATTATGTATCCGTTGTTATTTGCCTCTAAAGTCATAACCATTATTAAACTTACAGGTTCACAAATATTTTGAAGTGCAGAGACACATCATGCAACATCAATTAACTTTGAAGGACTGACGTCACTGTTGGGAACCTTAAGATACAGATCCACGTCACTTGAAAGACAGCCAATCAGATATGCATTTCCCGTGCAATTTACTTTCAGTGTGCTACCACTACAGTTGTGTTTTCGAAATGGAAGTGTTGGACCAACCACTGGCCAAAAAGCGTTGTTTCAACATTCAACGGGATATTGATTTCGTTTTTGTATAAAGAGAATAAAAATCCAGATATCGTGTTTGTTCCAAAGATAATTGCGTAATGATGAAGCAATATCTAGAACGCCACTATAGATTTCTCATTACTCCAGTAAGTATACAGAGGAAGCAGGGGAAGCTAAGTTGGATTCTATGAAGGAAAAACACCACGTTCAGGCGGCCCTCTTCACCAAGCACTTCAAGAGAAGACCACCTGGAGCTGGTTGAGCTGTAGTTTAACTCAAACCTGTGTTTACAGGACCTTTACGTTTTAAATGACGGTGATGCGTCCTGAGGGGCAACGTCCAACAGCTCCTACCTCACGCATCCTGGCAGGCTTGCATCGTCAAATAAACTGATGTCTGAAACGAAATTTGCTAGAAGTTCATGTAGAGCAAAAACAAATACCCCAATCACCTCACTAAAAAATCATATCTTTGATGTTCTCCACGTCATCTCGACATTCAAGGTTTCTCGCTTCTTGTACTCTTACTCACGAAGCTCAACTTAACAATGTTCTTCAATGTATTTTCACATCATTAATAAAGTTCAACTTAAAGTTGCAGCACAATGTAATTCCATACCACTCACAAAATCAAAATTACAATTGACGTTACTGAGAATAATACATATGTGACACAGATGTCTTGTGAATTAAGCATCGATGTGTATTTTCAAAGCTTAGTAAGTAGACATCATCCATCAGGTGTAAAAACAGTTGAAATATACAATCCGGCTATATAACTTGCTCTTGCCACGCAATTCATAAAGTGCTCATATGGAGCTGATAACAAAATATTCAACCCCACCCCCCTCACCACAGACAGATAAACTTCTCTACACAAGCACGATGGGTTATTATTCAAAATATTCTTATTCAAAATATGTGGCACAATTTAACGACACATAATGTGTGTAAACGTCGCTAAACCGCTGCGTAGCTGTTGGAATGCAATGGAAAATTGTCTCGGGATACAGCTGCATCATTGATGTCAGGATCTGAATCTAAATCGTCAACCTCGTGCACACACTTGTCGCTGGTTAAGTGAAGATGATTCCAGATTCAGGCAAATTTTCCAATAGAACAACATTGAGTTTTGTCTTGTGTCAACCATTTACATAGGTCTGTCCATGATCGCTCTCTATCAATATCTCGTGAGCTGGTTCCGCGATCTGTAAGACAGTGTGTGGGCTTTACTCTTTACGTAGTATATCAGCATATATCTGTAATCTGTCTTACGGCAAGCTTCTTGTCTAGAATCTTACGATCAAAATATGTGGCTGCCTTACCCTGTCGCGTTTGCATGTTCGCGCGCAACTCCATATAAATGCTGCAATGTTTTTTCGTATTCTGCGAATGAGGTAATGAGTGATTGTAAGTCACCACGTAACGTTTAATTGTGGCATTGTATGGCTCAGTTCAAGAAAATTATGGTTGCAACACTCGTTTGCTTCGTTACATTGAGAGTACAATTGAAAGCAGCATGCCACAGACAAAGAATTACACGGAAGCTTACCCAAAGTTAAGGATGATACCATTAGAGTACATCGACTACGCCTTGCAGGACACTGCGTAAGAAGTGCAGAACTTGCAGCGCTGAGCCGTGAAAACCGCACCATGGTTATAGTCTTGTCGGCCGACCTACACTGGACGGGCTATGCTTCCCTGCTCCAGAAAGACACAGGTCTCTCAATACCTGTGATTCGTGGAGAATGCTGATCATAAATTCGGGAGAGCCCGATTGATGATGATAATTGTTCAGTTAAAACTCCAACATTGTATCCCGTTGTCTGCAGTTACGTAATACCGAACAACAGCATCAAGTCCTTAAATAAATTAGCCTCGAATCCAGGCGGTCAATCCGCGTACAATTTGACAGAACTATCATAACAAAAGAAAATCAAATGCATACTTTGAAGCAGTACGGTCGGACACCGCATAAAACAATTTCCTAAAAAGATCGTTTAGAGTAAGGATGTAACGATTACGACGTGAAGTGATTGGCAATTCCATTATGAACTCAAATTATATGAGGTACACTTGGGAACTGTACAGAATAGTACTAACAGATCGTGTCAGAACTAGAATCTGTGTAAGACACGTCCATCTTTGTTTTTCATTGTTCATATTTTTTTTAAATAAACTAGTAATATTCTGAGCTCTGAAGTCTATAACTCATGTACTCTGTTAAACTCAGAAATTATGAAACTCTTACCCTCAGGTCGAAAGTGATTTCTAAAGAATAGTCTGGTGCTAAACGAGCTGGATTACTGATACTGAGGTTTGGTGGCTATACATTCTTTATAATTACATATGCACTCACTAAAATGGTTCGTCGCAGTGGCATCTATCGAAACGTTATCTGTCAAGTCATAAACTTTCGCCTTTCGAAAGACTAAAGGCGGTGGCTTGGTTTCCAATGTCCGCTGAAACTCCTCGTCACAAAACTTACGTCTATGAATCTCCTTCCATCTTTTTATGAAACTTCTGCATCTGCACTGATTTCTACCATTACATTACTAACGGGTATCAATTCAGTGCAATATAGAAGAATATGTCGATGACGTCTGTCCGACACTACGAAAACGCCCAGTTGTGCCTCAAACAGCAGAATCAATTTTGCCAAGCAAACCGTATTATCGTAAGTCTCGCGATAGACTGAATCCAAGGTATGATTATCTTGAACAGTGATTCCCCCAAAGTTTGAAATGTCCTATTTAAGGCAAAGATTACCGCTTATGTTAGCAAAAATGGGTACGAAATTTCCGAGATAACAGTTGTCATTTATTTTGCTAAAAACTAACCGCAAACTTTAAATTGGTTTGATCTAAACTAAAAATTGTGCAGTAAAAGTTGCCTTTCCCTTAAATGAAATGATCCCGTTCTGTTTTAGTCGTACTGTGCAAACATTCATTATATGATTGTACCAAGGTTTGATTTCCTTTTTTAACCCGGATTGTAACCTGTTATTCACACTGAGAGTTATAGGCCTACTGCAGGAAACCCCCACAAAAGCACACCGAAGCAAAATCAATTTAAAAACTCGGGACATGCCTTGAAGTACTTATATAAATGTGGACAAGTGCTATAGTGGAGAAATAAGGAACATTCATGGTCATAGGCCTGCTCCTTCATCAAAATCACTTAGCTGTATCCGTGTAAAAGAGGGCATCAGTTAAAAAAATTTCACTGAGTCCTGCAACGGCTCGTAGGTGACGAAGCGGAGTTTTGCACCAGGTAAGTGAAATATCCCTCGATGTTTGCTGGGTATCTGTGACAAGAATCGATCTCTTCTGTCTTGAACGCAAGCTGTAACATGAGAATGCAATTTTAACGACATTTAAAACTTTTGAGGTACGTCTAAGACCATCAGCAAACCACTGCAGTTGTTCCTGTCTAGGCTAGGGTTCGTACTGTAGAGTAAAGTTCGGATTGGGTTTAAGTTGTGTGAAGAGCAGAGCATAAATATGTTGAAAACTGAAGGTAAGAAATCTCTGTTAGATGTTCAGCTACATTGCTAGAATAACGTGGAAAAACACCAGCTGAGAATGCTGAATTAATGGCATAACTTGCATATTCGGAGCCAACTGTTCTGTTTACGCGAGGCCACACGCTTCGATGCGTGATTTAAAACTCTCGTGCCGATGTGGTATTTTACAAATTTTTGTTGCGGCTATTAGTGGGCCTTTTGACTTAAATGTACAGCTATTTTACGTTTCATTAACTATTCTTTACCCGCAAGATGCATGAGCAACCTCGAGGTTTCAACTGAAGCAATGACAGGAGACTGGTAACAGGAAACTGTCTTCCAGCAGAATCTTCCAAAGAATTGAAGCACTTGTTTGTTATACAAGTCATGATAATTGTTGCTTATACTTCCCATGATATCTATCGAGTTCCCCAGTGTAGGCTATTTTCTCAATCCAGGGTCTCCTGCCAAGAGCATTACGTGTATTGCATTCGATGCTTCCATTTTTACCCTGGTTCACTCAAGCGCAAAAGAATGTTAGATAGGACCTTGACAGCACGAAGAACATATATGTATGAACTGCCCTTCCTTTTTTGCACTTCCGAGAGTGTTAATTGATGACATTGGCTTCGGATTAGAACATCTCAAGTTATGGACAGGTTTGATAGTGAGCTGCTGTGAGTTTGCCTTCATAAAGTTATGTTGCCATAGCAAAAGTGAACATCAACTAGCGTGACTGTGAGATGCTGACAAGGTTGCTTGTGTTACATTGTGTACAAAGTCGTAACCTATTTTAACTTTTTGCACTGCAAGACGTCGGGAAATATTAGAACGAAGACCTTGGATGAGCTTCCTTGAATAACGGCCAACAGACAATACAACACTAATAGTGCAGGTAGTTGAACATACTTACTGCTAGTAGTGGTTTTAAGGTGTGGCTGACCAACCCATAGGACATTAACCAGTGCCCAGAGCCCCATTCCTCTGCGGCTCCATCGTGCAAAGATGGTAATGGCCGGGATTTTTTCTTGCTGGAGATACACTCTAAGCGGGGGCATTGCTAGCATCCTCAAACTGGGAGGACCGAAAGTTATCAAGAAACCACAAACTATTTTGGAACAATAGAAATTTGTAAAAAGCTCTATGTAATGCGTGAGGATCCTAAAAATGCCATGCTATTGTTCAATATATTCTATTCCGATCCCATTCTCACTTCCAACAACATCCAAGCTAAGCCATAATGATAAGATGCATGCGGTCGAGCTACCTCCAAGGCTGAGAGGTACCAACCCAAACGTGGCTGACAGAGGTACAATAGGCCCTCTATTGGCACCATTAACCGTACTAGAGTTGGTGAAGGATCAGCAATTTTTGAACACCTTTTGTTTCGTCCAATTTTTATAAAAGGTTATTCAGACTATAGATTTTCTGTGCTGTCGAGACCTGGAGTGACCTTCACTTACGCGTGTTGGAGTCAGTCTCGATTGCACACTGAGGCCAGTTTTATTCAAACAGAGAGACTTGGTTTCTAAACTGGCGTTGTCTTCATTCTTATATTTTGGACTCCAGCTGTTCATTCTTCGTTGTTTATGATATCCTGTAATAAACATCATTAAATTCCTATCAAATTTATGAAGATCAACTTTTTGTTGGAGGGGGACGAATTTTCATAGGGGGCTGAGCCTTCTAGCTCCCCTATGGCTACAGGCTTGGGCGAAATTGTTATACCTTCACTCAAGACGCCTGGTGTGACCAGTGCTTAGTGAAAACGTGCAGCGTTGTAGATACGCATGTAGATCCCAAGAAAGATTACCAAACTATTGAATTGAGAATCGACACTTAAACTTGCAGCCGCTTGCCTCAGCTGTGGAGTGTGCTATACATTTAATATAAGCACATGAAATAGACTCCCTCCACCAGGTATTCACTCTACACATTATACAACAGTGCATAAACTGATAAGAAAGTGGCTTATTACGCTGGCTGAAGTTTTACCAGGACTGCAATAGGCTATCGTCCCTGTTGTGTGTACAAGCTAATTTTCTACCTACCTGCATTTATCCTATTAGAATTCTATTCTTTGTAAGAGATTTAGCCATAAAGTTACGAAACTGCATGGCCCATCAAAATCAAGTTAGGTACGTTATCCGGTATAAACTCAGCTATTGGAATAAAAACATTAATGATCATTGAAACGAA
>JAAAKL020007383.1:0-16942 GCA_010016065.2 Carybdea cf. marsupialis auct. non (Linnaeus, 1758) | reverse complement strand
TTGCATCCTTTTCCTCTGCGTTTGCTCTTTTTTTACTCAAACACAGGCCTTTGCAACAATTATGGGAAGCTGAAACTAAGGTGATTGTGTGTTACCACCATATGGTAATCACAAATAAATACAACTGCTTTTGGACGATGGAGAAGATCTATTCCCCATGGCCTTATACGAACAGTAATTGCAAACTCCTTAATTATTAAAATCAAAGATTTCATAACTTGAGGGAAGGCAGTCTGAACGTCTTTCAGGCCTTTTTGAATGCTATATTGAGTTCAACTTGGATCTCAGTATTCTAATCCCGCTTTTGAGACTCATATGTTTTCTTTTGTAATTAATTATGTGATGTTAAAATAAGACTCATTTTGAAACCTTTTTATCGGTAAATGTATTTCTTACCCTCAGATGGCTCATATCTTGCAGGAGATGTGTTAAAGACATCCAAAGTTTGACTAATATTAATATAATATTCCTTTTGATTGAATTACTATGTATCAAAACATATTTTGCAGAGCTTTGATTGCAAGATTGCGATTTCCAGCTTGTAAATCAATTGCCAAAATACCAATCTTTGTTATGTAACACACTTTACCGTTGTCGGTGCACCAGATCTTGAACCAGTTTACATTACAACCAGTCCTCTGTGACTAAGCACCATATCCTTACGGATTAAAGACCGGAACCAAATTTCAGGAGTAAACAGGAGTCCCAAATAAAATAAGAAACATTACTTTCCCCAGCTAATTGCATGAATTTGTAAGTATAAGTGCACTCTTGTCTACTCGATATTTTTGTACTGATGTGAAAGCTGGACACTTACTGCAGATCTCCAGCGCCGTATACAAGCACTGGAAAGCAAGTCCTTTCGAAGAATTCTTGGTGTCCCATACAGAGATCGAGTCACCAATGAGGAGATTTACCGACAGATTGCACTAGCTATACCGTTCTAGCACCTACTCGACACGATCAAGGAGAGAAAGTTGCGCTGGTTTGGACATGTTACAAGATCAAGCGGCATAAGTAAAACCATACTACAGTGCACAATGAGTGGTAAAAGAAGAAGAGGTCGACAGGACAAGAAATGGTGCGACAACAGTTACGAAAAGACTCACACCAGAACAAACCCTACGATCAGCAGAGAACAGAGAGGTGTGGAGAGATGTTATTATTCAGAGTACCGCAGCGCCCCAACGACCTTAAAAAATGGTAACGGGATAGAGAAGAAGAAAAAGAAGAAGTATGCATAAGCCAGGTCCTCTTTCCTGCCCAAACAGCTGTACACCCGAAACTTTGATCGCTCTAATCACTCTCCTGTAAAACGTAAATTTTTCTGATCCGCATAAACTGGTATTATCAAAAACATTAAGTTTTCATCGTGGCTACGTAAGTTACATAAGATACGCAAGCCAAACTGAGTCAAAATACATACTCTTTTGGTTGAGATAAGTTTGGGCGCAGGTTGTTGCTAAAGAGAATTAAAGTTTACAACCGGTTAAAAACGTTCCCTATGAAACCACAAGAAAGAATGTGATAACCATGTAGATTTACTACATCTATATTAAATGGACCTTAATTGGCATGTTGCTAACAAAAATTTGCTAATTTGAGAAAAATGCAGCTGTAAATAGATTTTGTTGTAAATACGCAAAGAACCCCCTTTAACTAAACCAATTCACTATTTTACTTGTTTGTTTTATCATCAAGGTATTACAAACAAACCACAATTTAAATAATTCAAGAGTGATAAGTCCAAGGCGGTATTGTCTGATCTGGTTTACGGTACACATGAGAGCTATGATGCAATGAAATGCTATTTGGGTGCTAATAACATGTTCTTCAGAGTAATAGTTTCTTGCAAGTTGACACAGCCAACACTCAACAGACGGACGCGCACAGTCTTCAAACTAGCGGAAATCCCGCTTTATTTATACAACAGCAACTGTCGCCAAAATTATTGCAGCAGTGAAAGAGCTCTCTCATATAGGTTCCTTGCATTGGATCCCAAATTCTGTCAAATGCCACAGAATGTTCTTCTGATAGAGAGAATGCTCCCGATAAAGTCATTTCAATTTGGTGATAAACAGTGATTTTGATATTGATAGGAGTTTTTGTCATATGAAATAATAAGTTTTGAAAATATATGTGAGAAATAGAAATGATGTAATCAGTGTGATTCCAAGGAGGGATGCGAGCACTTAAAGCGTATTTTTAGCATCTGAACTAGATCAACTATGATAATTTCATACTTTATTTCTTTAGTCGAAACATAAGTGCAACATCCACCACCTATGAGTATCGAAGTTGACCTCTACACTATGTCATGTGATCAGTCTTTCTGTGCTATGTATCTTGAAACTAGAAGGACTGTCATACGAACTTCTCCTACCATACAAAAACCTGTGTTTATTTTTCAAGGGTTTCACATGCACATGCTTAAATTTTCAGAACAGGCGCTCTTAATACCGGAACCTGAACCTCACCAATTTAATAAGTCCCTGTTTCTTGTTATTTCAGCTCTTTTCAACACCTCTTCAGTGGTCACCTTGTCTGTCGATGGAAACTTCATCTTCATCGTTCGCCTTTAGAACCACAGCTCACTGCTCTCTAAAGGTTTTCCCGTATCAGATGTTACAGTCCTGACTTCTCTACCAAAAATCAGCACAGTACAGGATCTAAGCAGCTTATATACTTTGTGAATCTTTGAGAAGAACACAGCACTTTCTTTAACTTTGTGATCAGAGCATGTTGCTTTGAGATCAAACTAAGACAGGAAAAGCTGCTGGGGAATAAAAGAGCAACAAAAAGTTGTTGCATCTTCAACTGTCATCCTGACTTCTCCTACAGAGCAACGTAAATTGGCATCTGTTTTAACTAGAATGTTAAAAGTGTGGCATCATATCAACGAGACCAACTACAGTCTTTATTAACTTCCCAGCGCTGGGGTCGAACTCGGGTCAGCGGTTTTCAAAGCAAACTTTAGACCGCACGGCCACATGCTCCAAAATGATTAACAGTATCTTAAATATTGCACATTGATATAATTGTTGCGGTTATAAGTAGAGCAGATTCAAGGAAACTGTACTGGAAATTTTATCGATAATCTTTGAAGTGCAGGCAAATTGTTTCAGTTACCTGTAGGCTGTATGTTGCACTTGCATCGACGTGGACTGAATAAGTTTGGAGATCGAGTGTCTTCAACTAATCTGACACAACATGTTGTGAGAAATAGAGCCTGTTCTATTCTGAAACCAAATGCATCAAATATGTTGCGTGCAACAAAAGTTGCACAACTTGGTTCATTTACAAGATGCAACATGTTGGGCACAACATATTGTATCAACAGGTTGCACCGTGTAAACGGGGCTTCAGTGATCTGAAAGACTGTCGCCAGCTTCATTTACTTAGTTACTTGACGTGTCATTTGTAGGGGTAAGGGTCCCAATAAAGTTTCGGAGTCGACCCTCTGTTCTTCTATTTGACGTCAGTAAATAACATCGTATCCTTAGAACTTTTGTTAGTTTAAAAGGGCATATCTTTGTCTTGGCATGATCTTTAGGATAAATATGAGTGCCTGCCAATCAGCGCGAATACTTTGTCGCTTCTTTGTTGTCTCTGTTTACTTGCTGTAGTGTATTTACCTACTTATAACGTTTGTCAAGTTTACTTTACTTATTCTCTGAAGATGATGTGAATCACATCGAAAGCTCAGATCTAAAAAGATCTATATATTGTCTACAGTCATGTTTGATATTCGCGCTGCTTGCTGGGCATTTACATTTATCATAAAGATTCATCTATCGGCATGATTTTATACTCCACAGTTCGGCAGGGTAGTTATTAAGAGAGAAAGAGTCAGTAGATATGTACAGAGTTCAATATCTAAATCCCTGTAAAAATCCCTCTAAAATCACGATTGAGTGTGTTAGAAAGCTTCTCAATCTTCTAATACAGAAGTGTGCGAGGGCCGGAATTCTCCATTTGAGAGGATGCTTCTTAATGACCATTGAGAAAGATGCAATTAATGACGCAAAAGGATCAACTTCTGATTGTAAATATTTAATTGGATGTAATTAAAGCGTGGGATTTTTTTCTTTAAACCATGTTCAAAAAGCAAGCAATATCCCTACTACCTGATCGAGTTGACTGTCAGAGCATTAAGCAGTATGACGTAATCTAATAACCATGAAGAGATTCTTTGGTGCGCGCATTTTGATGCATTTGAGGCCCAGTATCAGGTCAACGTACGTTATAGCAAGTTTGAACAAACTAAGAAAGGAGTTGGGGTTAAATTGCCACAGTAATGGTAAGGAAGAAAAGTATACCCTCTATGTATGACCTATAATAACCTCTTTCATGTTTAAGGGAGGTATTTGGCAATCAATATCAAATGGCATTTCTTCTGAACCTACTTCTTACGCCCACGACTCTAAGAATTAAATCCGTATCGTCAAACCCGTAAATCATATCCTAATTATACGGGGTAGATAAATCAGTCTCTTTCCTAATGGCAAAGGTGAAAATGTAGTAGAGGGAAAGCACTATCATGCATACTCTACACAAACACTCTTACCTTAAGTGCAAAGGAGTTATATAGGCTTTAAACTATCTGGATACTTTTTCGTTATTCCCTCACCCCCACATCTCTGAAAGCGTGTGTCTATGTGTGTTTATATGGAGGGGGAAGGGAGGGAGGTGGTAAATGAATATTAAGACCGACCGTTTCTCCAGATCGGTTGGTTAATTTGTCCTAGACTCTGACGATATTCCACTCTTTCCAACGCCTAATTAACTCCAATAAAATCATCTATTGTAAGTACAGTTTCCGTTATGCGGATTAAAATAAGAGTTTGTGTTTGTAAATAATCCTTAATTAGATAAAAGAAAACATATCTATTACAATCCGGGAAACAAGCTTCGTAAAATAGCAAGTCTGCATACCTGGAGTTGGTGACCGGGTTCCTTCGTCAGGCCTGTCTGTCAAATTCAAATGTTTACCTCGTGCTACTAGTAGATCTTCATAGTCCTTCTTTAGATGTAAGTTTCCATACTCGGGGAAATGATCCTTCATAAATGTTCTATTCAGCGGTGCCTAAGCATGCAAATTACAAAAAAAGACTAAGTGAAAGAAATGTCACTGTGCTTAATTACAGTATTTGACGAAGCTCTATTGATCTCTTGAAGAAAACAATGATACACGAAAACTTTATTTCAATTAACTTACGTGTTAAGAAGAACAGTCGTACGTTATCACCACTATCTTTTTACTACAATGAACGAGTACGATTGTCTCAATCAAGTAAACAGATCGACAGATAACCTAGTAGACGTCATAACAGAATACAAAACGGTGTGAGGTCTTCATAATCCCATGCTCAGTTTCAATAGAGAAAGGAATATAACAAAATTATGAACCCATTTGCAAGACATAGCTAGCCACAGTAAAAGTCATTTAGTCAATGCAATCAAATAGTATCTCTAGTTCCCGTAATTTGTTTAGCATGCAAAATTATGGAGCTGTTTCATGTTCTTTCCAAGACGCATGCTACCACAAGGAATACGGTGTGGTCTATAAAAGTAGAGTTACACTTAATTTCCTTTTTCCAGATACGCTTATTTTCTGATGACTGCAAAGGTCTAGAAGATTCGACTCTCTTTTATAAGAACCAATCAATTTAGGCGGAGACTGTCTGACCTTCAATTTCCACCCGCATTCTAAGAGATGTTTTAAAATCTGTTATTGACATTGATTAGCTACTCTTCAACAAGCACAATCGATAAAACAGAATGGAAAGAGAGGGTGGAAGGGTACATATCCATATACACCGTAAAAAATTTAACATTTGAGGTCTCAAGATATTACATGTAATACAAACGTTAGGGATGTGTTCTGATCAAGATTCTTCTTAATTTTTGGACAAAGTCCAGGCTCGCGCTCGAAGAAAACGTACACTTTTCAATGATGAACCATACCTTTGTATACCTTATTGCAATTCCATAACCACGTGATCATTGGCCCTTCATGAACCGGACCTTTTAAGAGCCTCAGAATAATGGCAAGGTGTTCTTACTTACTCCATGCCATCGATTAACTTTTAGAAGAAAGGGATGTAATCACACTGTAAGCATGAAAAAAATTTCACAGTACTGATTGACTATACAGTATTGCTTGACACACTCCGGGTGCAATATAAGGGAAAGATTTTGCACCTCTAGTATGACACAACCCGCGTAATAAGAGGGCGAGGAAAAAGTACAGATAACCTAATTGCCTTAAATAGTTTCTGACATCGTCTTCAGCTTCTATTAAGAACACAAAAAAATTTCCTGTTTATTTGGCCGTTCCGAATTTATGATACTTATATTATTGTTAAGTCCATGGGTATTGGCCGGTGGTCAAGGCTCATGGTGTAGCGAGAGCACAACTCCATATGCAATACGACCTTCAGATAGCTAAGTGCTTATTATGCGTGAAATTCTGGCTAACAAAGGTTCTTGTTTTAATTTACCTTCGACCAAAATGAAGCCACAGAAACTAGAACAAAATAAATACTTTTCCTTCGTGATTATTTTGACAATCTTTCTGTTTTGTGCGGTCAAGGAAATGAGAATTCCTTTTGAAAAGTCAACAACGCATCTAAAGAAGGGTTATAAAAACTTGCAAACGGTGACCGATGAAAGTGAAAAACAATCAACCAATGTCGTCACAGTTGAAAATAAATGTCTTGTCTCGCCTACATTAGGAAAAGACATGAAATAGTTAAGAACCCATTTAAAACCAGCAAGACAAAGTTATTGTTTATACAAATGTGTTAAAATCTTCAACCCCTTTTTCAAACACCGAATTTTGTTTAATTGTTGGTTGTCAGAAGTATTAAATCAAAATTAACCAGGGTTACCACAAGGGAATGAGAGAGGGTACTAGGTCTTAAAAGGTGTAGCCAGAACTTCTTGTTAAGCTGCAGCGTAATACTCCAAATTGTAAAGCATACGTAGTCATTGGTGTTTGTATTGAGGTATAGACCTACCCAAACTGTTTTCTGGGGTCACTAGTAACAATGGGGAAGTTAGGTTCCAATGATGCTACAAGCTGCCCGTTCTACCGGTTCTAAATCTATAAATTGGAATACATCTGTTAATACAGGTTGCTGTGAGTTTGAAAGTTATGTTTATTGTCTCTGTGAAGATTCTCTATATCAAAATATATTATAAAAAAATACGTGGATTTCGTAAAATACATGTGACACTTCTCAGATTTGTACCCCACCAGTAATACTGGAAAAATATTCTCTAGCAATCAAAAGACTTCTCTCTCTCTCTCTCTCTCATTGTGAGAAAAAACGTTATTTTGGTTACATTTTATTAGTTCAACAGGAGTTACTGAGAAGGGAGCCTAAGAAAGCTACAGCCCACCCGATGCCTCTCCCGATCAAAGTCTATTTTTTCTGGCGTTCTGCTTCTGTTCAAGTATTTTTCATAGTTTCGCAGAAGCCACATAAGACATTTTACTGAGCATCATGACGAAGAATAGCATCGATCAAAAAGTATACATGGTGTATGCATGATATAACATCCCTCCCATATAGCTAAAAATAGATTTAGAGTGAAAGTATCTGTTGTTGCTCCTTTATCATGACTGGAAGTGGTGCAAGGGAAATGATTGTGGTGTGGAGGTTGACGTGCAAGGTGTTGAAATGATATATCTTTATCCTGCCTTGCACCCACTGTCACCTCATCTCTTACCTCTATGACCCCCACCCCTCCGCCTCCCATTCTAATTAAACTTAAACCGACCCAGCTGATATTACTAATCATAAAAATTATAAAATAGAAAATAAAATATTAAAAATATTCCAACTTCTGCCACCATCTTTTAAACAGAAATGTACAAATTCTCTCCACCCTGGCATGGCAAGTTGTGAGCCTCATTTGGTATACCGACAAGAAGTAAAAGTATAATTTGGAGACATGCTTACTGGGATTTCTATCGGCCCCAAGTTAGGAATTAGGGAAAGGTTGATAACTGGTGTTCCTACTATTACAAGGGCATTCTTGTTGATCAAAAAAATGGTAATTTAGGAAAGATATTCCTATGGGTAGGGAAAGTGTTGCAATGTCTGCTATTGTTACTTTAAGTTATGAAGACCAGCCTGGTTCCTCGATTTATTGGACTAACACCACGTTATCGTCGTTAATAAAAGACTTCTGCAGGTCTACTAATTTTTAACCTCGGGTTATATATGTATAACAGGGTCCATATTGTTTATGATCTTCGAGTGCAATAAATGTGATAAAAGTATGTTAAACGTTATTACCACATTGAACCTGAGAATATTGTGAAGTAGAAAAATTGCGTGGCGAGGGGAAAATTACCTGGTAAAATAAACCCCCTATTTTTATATTGTTAGTGATGGGGGAGAAAAAGTAAAAGTGCAAAAGTTTGTTAGTTGTACACTAAAAACCACTAATGTTTTAAAATAGGACAAAAATTGATACGGTTTTCATCTCATATAGACCCACTGAACCTCGATATTTCCAGTTGTGTTATTATCACAAAAGCCAGGTAAATACTCTGGAATAAAGACAACCAAATGTTTTGGCACCTGACTAAACCGTATTGACATTTCTCACTATTTAAATAAACCTCGTGAGTTGCCATGGGAGTGATATTTACTCAAAGTCCGGCATGAAAACACTCGCTGTTCATTTTTACAAAGATTGTCTAAATCTGCATCAGGATTTTCTTCCTTCTAACCTGAACGTGTAGAACTGTCAAGTAAATTTCTTACCCTCAAACCCTCTTACCTTTATCTTGCCTTATAAAGTAATCCAATTTTTTATGAAAGAGAGTAATCATTCATGTAAATCGATTGTCGTCTGATTCCTGAAACGGACACGGACGTAGTTCTTCGACTTCAGACTTGGATTTTGTTATTTGCATCTCGTAACGTAAACGTCTAACCCCACGTAGTCAAAAGTAACAACAAAAGTGATACGTCTGTTTCTAATTGATATCATAATTCGTTAAAAGAGCGTATATCTCATTGGTGGTGATATGCAAAGACATGCCATCTGCTGTAAGAAGTGTAAAACATAAGAATGATTTGCTTATCATACATATTACTTACATTTCCATCCTTCTTCAAAGTCACCTTATGAGCGCTTCGTCCGGGAAGAAGCTTCCGTTTTGCTTTCTCACAATATTCTGTCCAATACATCGTCTTCCACTTCGTGTTTTTTTCAGGGACAAGGTTAGCAGGCAATTGAACGTAAGTTGGCATGGCTTCGGCGGTCTTGTTGCTTTATCAATGGAGAACTCAAAGTTTCCTCTTCGATAGATCTTCGCTCATGACACTTAAGTCATGCAATCGCAGTTCTTGGCCTTGAATAAGTGCACATGGAAACCTACAAGGAAGAAACATGTCCTGTTATTGAGCAGCCATGGTGAGTCCTTTGTTTCCTACGACGCTGCGGTTGCCATGGAGTCGCTACATGTATTGTTTACACAGGAATTGTCACACAACTATGAAAAGAGGAGTTTTAATTGGTCATCGAACAATAGCGATTCATAAAACAATGGACGTTAAATATCATTATTCACCCCTTAGTGACTTCCTTCTCTCTGTGGAAAGATTTCACATCACTGCCAAATGTAATGTTTGTTTACGTGTCTCGAGTTGATCAAAATTGGAGAAGTGACCACAGTAACCAAAGCCCTAAGTAGATACCAGAAATTTTCGTTAACGATGACTGGAGCATAGAAATGTGCTGGACCAGAATTACTGACTCTTTGACATGTTTTGATCCTGTTCTGTAGGCAGACGCCACTTAACGTTCCTGTTGTCTCCGATTTAGAAAACATCGGTTTAACTGTGGTAGATCATCTTTCATGCTTTGAAAATTCTCGCCAGAGGAAGTGGCTGGAATTAATCTTAGGCTATCAAATTTGTATGATGCAATGTTTACAAGAGCAACTGCTATTCTGCTTCAACTTTTAGAAAATTAACCTACTTTTGTACAACAACTTTAGTGAAATATTTCCGGTATTTGACATCTGCTTTATTAAGAAAACACTATCTAGTTCGCCTATTTTAAAATAATCTGACAGTGCTTCCATTTCCTTTAAATTGTTTATTGTCATAATTTATGTGCAACTGTATGGGAGCACCTGTAAGGGACTGAAGTAGACTTGAGTGAGTCAGACGTGTTTGATCAGGTGATAGTAAAGTCCAGGGGATTAAAACAACCTCGCAAATATTATTTGGCTGATTTCTTGTAGTTAAGCATAAATATGAATGCACCCATTTAGAATTTGAACGCATCAATCAATCTTAATAAATCAAATAAATTCAAGAGGAAACAAACATGACAGCGAGAATGTTACCTCAAATTTTTGTATTTTATCATTTATTTTTTTCATGTCTGAGGCGATGAGTGATAACTCTGTTTGATAAACTGTGGTCAAAGGTTGCCAATATACTTCTACCGTAAAGAAAATGAGTTATCATAATGAACTTACGTCATCAGAATAAAAAGAAAATAACCTTCAAAATACCTTCTTATTGTTGGCAGGGACTACAAAATGTCTGTATGTGGTACCTTGAAATCATGGTTACCACGTAAAAATTCAAAATATCTATCGCCATCCAACAGATTTATTACCCACAGGGGCTAATCGGATCCATTGCTTTTTAGAGCTCAACTCTAACGTTACCCTTTAGAATTGGTCCGAATTAACACAAGAACATAGAGGTCTATTTAGTCAAAATCAGTCTCAAGTACTTAAAATGAATTAGGTACTGCTCTTGCTGGATGATAGAGTCAAATAAAAGCTAAAGTTTTGGAGCCTCATTAGTTAGGGTATAGATTCTACAACATTATAGGATCTTCGGTTAGGGCAATGGTTCCCCAATACAGAGTGTTGATCTAATTTGGGGTTGTCGAGTACTTCTCTTGGGGTTTCTTG
Source organism: Carybdea cf. marsupialis auct. non (Linnaeus, 1758) (assembly GCA_010016065.2). Lineage (NCBI taxonomy): Eukaryota > Metazoa > Cnidaria > Cubozoa > Carybdeida > Carybdeidae > Carybdea > Carybdea cf. marsupialis auct. non (Linnaeus, 1758). Next base: position 5,982 of record JAAAKL020007383.1, on the reverse strand, counting down.
CCTTTCATGAATATGATGCTGGATTGAAGGTATGATGAAAAGAAAAAAACATATGGCAATCTTGGTTTGTCAATATTCATACCTATGAAAGCAATCTCTTTCGACTATGATGATATTGAAAACAAACAACAGGAACGGACTCGATACTGCTAGTGGTATTTGGTGGTGTGCTCAATGGAGCTTTTTGCTGGAAATTAGTAGCAGTACTCCCATTTTATTAAAAAATGACTTGAAGATAGTATGTAGACACTAGGCATTGTATTTTTTTGTATGTGCTGGGGTCGCTATCCGATTGGAATTTCTCGACTTGGTTGCTAAGGTAAAAAGTGTGAGAACAATGGTATTAGGGCGTCGTACCTATTGCGACCTAATGCCTGGTGAACACTTTCCTTCTGTTTTGGTCTGACAATGGGTTTTCAATCTTTTTAAAAGTATTTCCCCACAATATACAACTAATACAAGTTCAATACATTTTAGTCAGCTTAAGTATTTTTATAGGGATAAAATGAATAGGTGGAAATAGTCTTTGTTAACTGAATTCTACTGCTAGATCTTTGGCCTAACGCTACCCCTAGCCAGTACAAGGTCAAGGTCTACCGTTTTCGAGTACCATTTATGATTATCACCAGTTTGTAATGTAAAACGGATGATGTGCGGAGGCTCGAGTAGTAACTATTTGTCTGATGCTAATCCATTCGATGTTTGTGTAAGCACGTTTAACACCTTGGAACCCAACAATCTCCAAAATATCGTGTACAAATACGAGTTTAAAGTAATATCACTACATGATCATAGATACGTCAAACCTACAGTCAGCACAAATAAAAATTTAAATTGGTAATAGAGCTCATTTTTAGCTAAATAACTAACGTGAATCCTAAAACTGTCCCTTATACAAAGTTTCAATGCACCTCTGGTATTTTTAGTTGATTTTTTTTTCTTGTGTTATTTAGTAGGCGTAGTACTATGCAAGGCTAACAGAAGCCACAAAGTGTACGGACTAGAATAAAGGTAAACAATATAGATAATAAGCAATAAGCAGAGAGAAAGAAAGAAGAACAACTAACATAAAAGAATGGAAATCACATTTGCAAGCGAGTTCCACAGCTTAGCAGTTCTCGGAAAGAAACTATTCTCATAGAAAAACTGCTTGACACAGGGGACAACAACAGCGCAAGGATGAAGATTTTGAGAAAATCAGTTCGTCTGAGATTGAACAAACCGGGGTGGAACTAATGACAACAGCTCATTGGAACACTTCCCTGGGTAATATGTGTAGAAAAGGCTAAGACTGGCCACATTTCGCCGATGAGATAAGAGGTTGAAGGGTGTCAGCAAGGGTTGGGCCGACCAAGTTGCAAACACGCCTCTGGACCCAAACAAATAGGGGCTCCTCCCAAAATATGGCTGTAGCACTCCATGCAGGGTTGAATTGTGGACTTGTAAAGGTACGGCCTTGGGAGTGACGTAAGAATCCCAACATAGCTCAGAGGAAAAAGAGAGACCAAGCAGTCGCAAAGAAGAACATTCCTCGAGAGGAGAACCGAGGTGAACTTTGGCTTTGTGTGAAATGCAGTTAGCCGGCATACAAATGATGACCTTCAGTGCCTATGAAACTCTCTTACTTTCAACAATTTGTCGCCATGTTTGCTTAAAAATTTCCAACTTATCAAATTTCCCTCAAATATCTTGAGAACTAAATAGCAATAGAAATCTCTCATCTCCAATATTTTAGCCTCTGCACAAGCAATCTTCCCCTTTAAAATTTACGAACCATCGCTCTCGCAAAGTATCCCAATTTTTCTATTGAATTCCCCCCAAATCTTTCTATTATCAGCCTTTTTCCCAGAACGCCATTCCCTACAATTTCACCGTCTACTCATTATCTCCGAATTAAATAAGCTCAGACACGAGATACCTTATCTGTTTAAGAAATTTTTCACCTGTTTGTGTAAATTTTGTGCTCATACTTTACGAATGTGAAGTGCTATAAACTTAGGGTTCCACCCCTCTTGTTCAAGTTGTCAATTCAGTAAGGAATGTGTACGGAGTATTTCTATAATCAGCGAGTTATTAGGCAAACCTTTTGACACCTAATCCCTCATTGTGCAGTTGTCTTTTGGCCCATAACCTATTCCTTTAAATATTGAATTCTCTGCTAGACGTCTACCAGCAATTTAACCTTATACTCTTATACGCTTGAAGTTCATCAAAACAAGAGATTTATCATAAAAATGTAAACAACTTTCCTGGTCCATGAAAACCCTTACATACATTTTGGTATTTGCAACATTGTTCAGTACGTTTTCTTCTTTTCGTGCCACAAAAAATGTAAGTATATGCTAATGCAATTCCTAAGAATATGTCAGTATGTGAATATGTCATCAAATCATTATGATATCAAAAGCGAAAATCTTTCAAACGATTTTGCTGTAAATTCAATTAAAACTTTTTAAGGATATCCCAAGTGTTCATATTGACCAAGGATGACCTCTTTGATATGCTAACGGTCAGTAAATTTGACACTATCTCATCCCTCTTCTATAAATTCTCCCAATTTTGCTGGATAGCCACTACAAGGATTCTATACCTTACATCGTTCAAATATTTTTCCTGCAGTCGCAGCTTGTCGACTTGTATTCGAAAGGTATTCAAATTTACAAAAAAATTTACACAGTAGCTTTGATTGAGAATATATACCAAGCATAAATCTTTCTATCGACGAATTTGCAGGAACAGTGTTATCTTTTTCCAACCTCCAAACAATTTTAAAATTAATATTCTTAGCGTAGCTTTAAAAGAGCAGATTGCTTCTTGGACCATTATTTGTATATCATAATTTATGTTTGGTGAAAGGAAAAGCAATTTCATAATATTTTAGTTCCCCATGCGAGGATGAGCTAAGCATTAATAGATAAACATAGCTTTCTTCCCATTCGACCAAAGTCTGGTTATAAAACAATAGGAAATGTTTTATTAAAGATAAAAACAACCAAAGTCTGGTTATAAAACAATAGGAAATTTTTTATCAAAGATAAAAACAACCAAAGTCTGGTTATGAAACAATAGGAAATTTTTTATTAAAGATAAAAACAACCAAAGTCTGGTTATAAAACAATAGAAAATTGATTAAGTATACAAAGTCCAATAATGTAATGGATAGACAATTCAGTGCAGGACCTAAAGATAACGAGAGTAGAATCATGTGTAACAGTGTACAGATATAATATCATGTAGACGGCCACGTTAATACAATTGAAATGGCGACCTCGTCTATACAAGTTATACGCATAATGAGTAACAGAGTCTTGTTGAGACCACTGTTCATCAATTTGGGCGTGCAAGAATGATGATGATGATGAATATGATGCAGGCAACAGAGCATCTTAACTTCGTACACTTAAGAACAATTTAAAATTAATCGTGTTCAGGATCTCATAAATAACTTTCCACGTTTCTGTCGCTTCAGGCTGCTTTCGTTTTCTAATGTGGCAAAGTCTTTTTCTGATCTGGACCCAATGTCTAAATGAAAAAGAAACCCATGGCCTTCTTTGAAGAGCATAGCCTTCCATTGCACGCCAAATTATATCACTCTTGCATGCATTGGTGTGTTACTGGGGAGACCATTGTGCCATGCCATAATTAGGGAATCATAAAAAATGAAATTGTTAATAGTTTTAAAATGTACAATACTCCAATAGCATCATGAGAAAATGGTCAGAAAATATCCTTTGTGAGGTTTTAGCAATAAAAATTCTACTAGTTCCGCCAACGGAGCCATGGCTTGAAAAAATTCTGGATACTGAACGGCTTGGATTGACAGAAGTTTTAATTCTCGATTGTTTCCGTGGCATGTTAAAATTTAAAGTAGTAAAGTTAAATATAGACTATTTACCTTTTACGACATGCAAGCGCAGAAAACTCTTGACAGTCATGACCTTCGAGGAAAAGAATGAACCGGGGAGATGAGGAAATGTTATAAAATCCTTGTATGTTTCAGTTCTCAGAAAGAGCGAAGGATATATAAAACGCGAAACTCTACCATTCCTTCAACCCTTAGAAAATTCATAAAAATATAAGGATTTGCAAACAGTGATGTCTATCATGTGATTCCCTAAGACTAAGAAGTGGAAATTAGTAGATCGTCATAAGCACACACAGATCCTTTGGCAAAGTCTATGACTCATATTCCGTACTATACTACCCAAATATTTAAAACCACAATATGGGTTCGAATCTACTAAATATTTCAATCGATTACTGATTGTCCATGTCGATGCTTTAATTTTCATGTTAATTCCAACTTGGTCCTTCTTATCATGTTCAAATCATTACAATCTAACCAGGCCATCGTCCCTCCCTTTTTTACGGGAAGCAGGTATACGTCTATCAATATGATGATACATCAATATTTAGTTTCAATGATGGATTTCATAACCTTTCTAAATAATGCCAATTTTGTAAAAATGATGCATCTACCATGTCGACATATTCTTCTTTTAACAACTGATGGACACATAATCCGAATGTAGGGCTGATATCATTTTATCTGAGTCAGTGGATTGTTACACAGCAACGGCAGGTGGATTTTTTAACTCGCAGATCGTACGATCAAGCCTTTCTTCAAATTATTTTACACTTTCGTGCTGCTACCACGATAAACCATGACACATCTGAAGACATTTCCACTACTATAAATTCTTAAAGAAGCATTTATTGGCGCTTGTAACTGAAATTGACAGTTCTAACTAACTATTGCGCGAATGCTTTTACAGCTGTTGGCAGTGCCACTCTGAAAAGGGAAACATGCAATTTTTTTCTGTATTAGTGGAGCAGCGACCTCTCTTAAGTTTGCTAGCCACCACCATAATCTTCATACAATGTCTTCAGTCTTAAACATACAATACAGATCAACCACAGAACATCTAACAGCTAGGAAATGTTTGATAGTTGATAGAGACTCAAGGTATTGATAGTGTCTGTGTGTTTGAATTTTAAGGGTAGTTAGGACCAGAACAAAGGTTAGTAAACAAAGAAATAGGAAATTTTAAGAATCATTTGTGATTCAATATGCTTGATTAAAACAGCAACAATCCTACCGCTCCATACATGAAATGGCGAATTGAGCATAAAATCCTCTGGAAATATGTAAAAATTCTGTAATTATTTATCTTTAAGAATTAGGAAAGATGAAGAATTTGAGTCTGATCCTTATTCCCTGAGGTGGGAAAGTCTTCTTGGACTGGTTTGTTCGAAACCTTTACGTCGGCAATGCAGATAAAATGGGTGGGATTGGGCAAGGTTAACCAATTTATCACTTTTAAGCCAATTGATGGCCGTTAAAACCAGGCAGGTGGGAAAAATTCGTTGTTCCCGGAAAAATGATAAATGTCATACAACGGGGAAATAATGGTTTCTATCTTTCCAATAGCCCTCACAAAGAGTCGAAAGTTAGTGCTGACCTTCAAGTATGGAAAGGACGGAGTTTTGATTGGTAAGATAACAGCCGTCCTGCACTATACTAGAGGGTGTTTGTGTTTTGCACACTAGAAAATCATAATCTGAGCCACGGAATAAAGAGCAGTATAGGTGAGTTCTTTTTCCGTCGCCTATTTCGCACCAGTTAATTCCACGCCCCAATTCTTTCAATGGGTTTGCAGAAGGAGTGTTTAATAGAGGGAACCCGGATAGAAGTCACGTGGTCTGTAAACTGGTTATCGCGAGAAATACAGTCAGTTCTTGTAAACATGATGAAGTCGACCTCCGAAGAAATCACATTGCCTCGCGAAAAAATGTCAATATCGTTAGAAAAACTCAAGAACTTTAATATTAAGAGCGTGTCAGATTATTCTAATAAGTGTGGCAAAGCAAGAACGAGCGATAAAGGCTATAAGTTCTTTTATGAGAAATATGTTCATGATGTTTGTGTTTCTGAAGGGTATCAATCATCTGACTATCTCGTACAGGGAATGTGCTTTAGAA
>JAAAKL020007382.1:0-16945 GCA_010016065.2 Carybdea cf. marsupialis auct. non (Linnaeus, 1758) | reverse complement strand
AACCCGACTGTCACCGACTGATTTCTATCCTCCAAGGACGTGACAAGGAAAAGACAACCTCTGTCAAAATTTGCAATCACCTGGGAAATGATTGGGGGGGGGGCTATAGTCCCCCAGCCCTCAGTGGTTAAGGGACAAGAGGACAAAGCTGAAGGCAATTTTAGTTGTAGATCACGATGACAGATATTGTAATAAATTACAAGCAACTGACAAAACAAGAGGTTTAGTCTGTAAAAGAGTTGAATAATGAGGAAGGGGAGAAAGAGAGAAATCAGTAGGATGAAGAAATGTAGGCTGATAATGGAAGGAAAAGGAGATAAAATAATGTCTAAACTATGTGGAATTAACAAGAGTATTTCAATAGGATGCAGACAGACGTGTAAGTAGTGTGACCTGTTTATATTACTGGTGATGTAGGACTCTCAGCAAGTTACTCTTTTCCTCCCTTAATCTCATATTATCTCCATGCCACTCCTTTTAGCATCAAATTTAGCTTCTTGTATTGCGCCTATTCTATGCGCACCTTGCTAAAATTGTAAAAGTTTTACGGTAACTCAGTTCTATCATTCTTTTACATATTCCAACATTTCTCAAATACTAGACAGTTCTTGTAGATTATCGGCGTAGAAATAAAGTGACCAGTTAAATATTCATTTGCATTTATCACAGCAGGGACTTTGACCCTTCAAGATATGCATTGGCAACAAGTTACATTTGTCCCATTGTAAAGATGATCTTAGTCAAAAATCCCACTTACCATGTTTTCTTCTTTCGTACATACACAATGCATCCGTTATAGTTTGTGTCGTGTTTGGAGTTACTTCGTGCTACAGTCACTGAAGACTATCAAAAGAAGTGTCGTATCCACTGTCTGGATCTGTGTGAGCGATCTTGCCAAAATCCAACCCTATAAAGTAGGAAGAAAAATATTTAAAACTGTAAAAATAGCATTTATTGATATTAAGAACATATGAATGAACAAGCAATTTTATCCTGGTGTGTGAATAATAAGCGAGACCGTAAATTTGCCAATAGATGTAACACAAACACTTCCTAACTTGACTACCGAACTGCTCTTGAAGTTTCCTTGGACAGTGGAGTTGATAAATTTATTTGTTAACACTTTTACTTTGACAGAGCTACATTACATAGAATTTAAATTATTTTTATTTCCTTTTGGTCCTTTAATAATGTTTGGTTTTGCAACAGCTATTTTATTTTTTCAACGGAAAGTTACTATTACGTGAGTTGGGCAATCTTTCTGTGTAGAAATAATCGCTATTTTTCAAAATTCAAAAATCGCAATATATCCAACGCAAAAGATTTATAAGATCTCTTCTCCGTGCGATAGTTGCAATGCTTCCTTAATTAGGCAAACTTGATAAATTGACTTTGTCTACGATGTTATTAACCTCAAGTTTTCGCTCTTATTGATAATGTTGTGTTAAATTTCGCTAGCGCTGTTGTTTCCAATCTAATTCGTGTAGTCAGCAAGTTATGAAAACCTTGCGGATGCTATTTATAGTTCCTGGCAAAATATGAAGGTAAAAAGCATGGCATGGTTCACTCCTTCAAGTTCTCTTCTATAGAACTTCTCTATTTATTATGTAAGAAGCGTGGCATGCTTCACGAGTGCTTAACCAAACATCAATGCTGTTTACTAAAGTCATAAAATTGGACAAATTCTGTAGTCTAGAGCACAGACTGCTGAAATGAAGAATTGGGAACTGGAGTAACTCCAAGGCACAAAAAACTTGCAAATCCTTTTTTGAGTAATAAATGAAGCCCGAAATCTAGCAGTAAATATGAAAGGAAATACAATTGTTAGGTTCGTCAAATAATTTTGGCTGATATACATTGTGTTAGGTTATTTTTTGAACCAATAATGCCCTATGGAAGGTTTTCCTTATTAGTAGCGGACAGGGAGATTTCTTATGAAGGATTCTAGGATTGAAAGTCTTGAGGCATTGATATGTTGGAGAAGACATTTTAGTTACAAAAAGGTCAATCGACTTCTTTCATTGTTCCAATAGGGGGTAAATGGCCCAATGACCTCCCCTTAAATATGCTAAAGAACGTTACGTTTTTGGAATTTGTGGAACAGTTGTTGATTGGATTGACACGTGTTCTATTTTATATGATTGCACTTGTGGCCATAAGGATGGGGTAATTTGAGTATCATCTCCCCAAATAATAACCAACTCAAAGTCCTTAGGATACTATTTTATTCCAAATAATAGTCGTTATTTATTAAAGATTCTCGTTAAGTTAACTTTTGGGCTGTTCAAGATTGTATAATAATGAAATCAAGGGCCGCAAATGGTTTCAGGCAGACCATTTTGCAAATCAGAGAAGGAGAGGAGGCTGGGGCCGTGCTTTTCATTTTACCTGTTTCATATGTCAAGATCCATAAAAATATTTATTCAAGGGATTTACTTTTGGATAAACATCGATGAAAAAGAACTTTTCATCTTCATGATCAAAACGTTTTCACATATGTTCCTATCATCTTCCAGGGTCGTGAAGAAATCGAGATTTCTTTATTCCGTAAGGGATGTCAATTCCAGTGTCAATGATCCCCTAACTCTCTCTTTTACAGACCTTTGTATTTCTTTTCCTTTACTCCTCAAGGAATATATAAAAACTACTAATTCACTATCTTAATTCTGGTACGATCCTACACTCTTATTCCAAAAGAATTGTTTGCATTATTACGTTGTATCAATTTAACAGTTGCGTTATCATTCTTGGGTTAATATCGGCAAATTTTCCAATCAAGCAAAAGCTATGACAGTGACAATATCAAAGATGTATATCTGTACTAATCATCATTTATTTTGAATATTGGCTCTGAAGTAAATGTTACGATTTAGAATTTAAAAGCGCTTTAAATTTTTTCCAACTAGTCTAGGTTCTACGAACGAGTCATCATGCCGAGTGGTCAAAACGCCATTGAAACTTTCCGTTGGTTTTCTTCCCACTACTGTTACAAACAGCCAAGTATCCCTTTTGTTTCCAGATAAGATATTTCTTCTTGAGACCTAAAATACCGAGCCCATACGTTTGCACAGCCTATATAACACTGTCTTCCCTTGAAAATACAGAATACTGAACGAGTATGCATGCCTAAATCCGAACGTGACCAATGACGGAATAACTTAAATCTCGGACAGCATTTCTCAGATAGGAGTAGTATATCGCACGACTTTAAGAGTTTTCCTGCAATTTTACTCTACATCCATGAGTACATGCAACGAACATTTATATTCATGCGAACGTTAAATTGATGGTGCATCATGAAGTTCCCTAAATGATTGTCTGAGATACTTTTACATTTACTTTTGCTAATACATCACACTTTATTAGATTATGTGGTGCCGGAAAACAACTAGGAACATCTATAAAGAATAAAGGAGAAACTACCCTGCTTTTCAATAGTCCCTGGTAACAGTCTCAGTTATATCTTGAAGGACTGCCACCGCAATACATCTTCATAATGGCGCGGGGAAAAATTCAGTTAATTTTCTCAACACACCGAGTATCAAGTACATGAACATGAAGCAAAGCCGCTGGTAGTTACTAAATTCTTATGGTAGCATGTTCCTAGTTGAAAATGAATTTGCTATATCCACTTACCACTCAAGTAGAAGAGGAGTGATATTCACGTCCATCTTGACCGCCATCAAAGTAGAAAAGGGAAGAAACGTAGTTGAATAGGAGAGGAAGAAAGGACAGAATGCATCCCTTGAGACTCAAAATGCAGCACGGTGTAAAGGATAAGTTAATAGAAATATTCTACGCTCCAGTACATTCTGTGGTCGAAAACGCGTGCTTATTTGTTCTCAAACGTGCTTTTACCAAAATTATTTCAATAAAGAACTGCAGAATCGTTACCAAGATCTCAATTGATTCTCTACTTCGGGTACGGGTAATGTAGGAACACACAAATCAGAAGAAAAGTATATTAAGGAATACGTCAAAGTTTGTGTTTTCTGGAGAGAATTCCTAGACACTGCATAGCATTACAAAACATCGAAAAATAAAAAAAAGTAAGTCGAATGAAAAGGTAATAAAAGACACATGTTATATAATATAATATAAAATATATTTATGAAAGAAGGTAAGCGCAATCTATATCACTTTTAGTGGGAACTTAAGCAGTGTAGCAAAACGATCATATTGGTTTTATTAATATACCCCTACCACTAGAACATTTCGTGTAGAATTATCTGACTGGAACTTTCTTCTTCGATCTCCAACTTTGATTCTTTTCTAATGATACATAAGACCGTAGTAGATGGATGGGAAAGTACGTTCACTGCCATAATAAAATGTCGTAAAAGATATGAAAAACTTGAAGATTGAAAAATTTTGGTCGAGTCAAAAAGAGCTGTTAAAATAATGTAACCTGACTGCTATATTCACAAGCAAAATAGCTTAAAATGAAGCCAAATAATTTAAAGACAAATCTGTAGATTTAGCTGTTTGATATTCTTATATACTTGAAATCGTACCCCCTCGCCCACGTACACCACTCAGACACACGCAGACGTACATAGACACGCCCAGACGTATATAGACACACGCAGACGTACATAGACACACGCAGACGTACACAGACACATGCACACATACAGACACATCCAGACGTACACAGACACACCCAGACGTAAATATACACACCCAGAAGTGCACAGAGACACCCAGACGTACCTAAACACACCCAAACGTACATAGACACACCCAGACGTACACAGACAAACGCACACATACACAGACACACGCTTGCAGACACACCCACACGCTCACAGAGACACGCACACAAACACATTAATAGTTCAAGAGTGCAAGAAATGACGCAAGTATTAAGTTTAGATGTTATTCTAAGCGTGTTATTTTAAATCCCAATGCTTCTACAGATGCAAGGTTCATTATCACCTGACATCATAGTCAAGTATTACTCTCTACTGTTTATCTGCCAACTTCTTGCTCCTAGCGCTTAACACCTTCCTTAGTGGCTTCTGTTTAAAATAGCCCTCATCACCTGGATTTCCTTCAGTCAGACCTACATAGCTTCCTTGAACTTGCAAAAACTTCCCGGGGTGATCTTTAGGTGAAATGACCAAACAGCCGTTCTTGATCTTGATGATGATGAACTTGCTCTTATCTCCCTCTGTCTTCTCAGTGACATAAGCCCAAGTACCATCTGTAGCGGCGAACTTTCGATACAATTTCATGTGCCAAAATCCATCGTCAGTCATGGAGAAAGAGTGCCTCATCGCATTCAAGGTGGTGTTGACACGACGCTCGACTTCAATATAGTCCTGCCAAGGATTTTGAAATCTGATCTGGTTGACGTAGTTGGGATACCTCATGGTGGAAAGAAGAAATTGACCTGATGTTAAGAAGTTCAGGCTTGGAGGCTCTGTAGGAAGGTTGACAAATTTCAAGCAAGTCATGATGTAGGTAGATGCAGCATCCTTGCCTGGTGGGTAGTAAAAAGAAACCGTGGCGGCGTTACTGCCTTCTGGCTCAGTCAGAAACTTCAATGTATCTCGGTATCCCGGTATCCTTCCATCTCGTACACTAGCTAATGATTTGGCTTCATCAGGAGCTTCACTTTGTTTGACAAGCTCAATCATGTCGCGGTAGACAACATCTCTCATGGTAAGCAACTGACAGTACAGCATTACAAACTTAGTAGCTTGTTGAGCTTCGGAGGCAACATTACTATTTCTTCTGGATAAAATCCGATGGCTTACTTGACCAATAGCTCCCAATCCGGTTGTAATATGAAGCTTCGATGCGAGATTCCTGGCTTCTTGTGCAGTAAGCTTGGTTCCTTTCTTCGGTCTTAGATAGTCCATTGAGGCGCTTAATTTATCTTTGGCTCCTTGAATTTCGCCCTCAAGTTCCTCATCGGACACTCCGCGCATCACTTCCCGCACTATGTCTTCTGTACTCTTCTGAACTTTCGCTCCGGTGAACAGTCCAAGGACGGCCGAGATTAACGAAGCGACGGCAGCAACAGCTGTGCCAACACCAGGAAACTGTTCTGCAATTGACGACACAATATCCAGGGCACCTTGAGCGATTTGGAAACCATTGCCACTGTTTAGCTTTTGCAGGGACTTCCCGATTACCTTGACTACGGCCAAAGCTTTTGGTTTGTAATCCACTGGCGTTTCAGCAGTTAAAATACCCTTGATTTCAGTTAAACTGTTCCGTAAATCATCCTGGTCTGACCCAACCTTTTTCAAAACTTCATCAATGGCGGAAGCTGCCTCGTCAGCATGTAGTCGCGAGACACAGAATATCAATAAACTCGCACTTATCAATGGAAGAAAATTCATTGCCCACTCTCTGTTCTTCAGTCCAAAGAATAAAAATTTCCTCCACTGATCGACAATTTCAAGAAAGGGGTAATGACCACGGGGTTCAAATATTCACACGGATCAAGGAAAAGATACATTGGATTGTAAACAGCGCTTGTAACTGTAATGGTTTGAATATTGAAGCGTGAAGAAGATTCTATCGATTACGACAGATATCATCCAAGAAGAACGACTTTGTCAAACAATGCTGGTAGTCTCCAAGACACACGGGTCCATTATTATAACAAATAAGGCAAGGAAGTACATGTTTATTGTATTTGGCAGGTTGGCAAATTTGTGCTAAGTAAAGAGAGATGCCATGCATTCAGAAATTATTCAAATGTTGGTATAATCTTGTTGGTGGTAAAAAAAAGCAATCTTGTTATTTCATAACACGATACTTGTATTTTGAAGAAAAGAATGCTTTGAAATAAAAAAAAGCCGCTGAAGAGACCACATGGTCAACGAATGAGACTGAAATTCATTAAAAAGCGACTTTTATAAAAGCAACTAAACTAAAGTGGGAGAACTTTACGCAACTGCTAAACTCAGTTTTTTGTACAGCAACTTGACGATTATTTGTGCACTTCATGCATACTTTTGTAAGTAAACTGCGTCCATCCGCTCATAATAATCGAGGTGGGAACTGACTTCAGTCAATTGCCGAAACACTGAAATAAATAGGTGCTCCACGAACCCTTCTTGTCAAAACGTTCCTGATTTTATGTTCAAAACCAAATTTTTTACCAGTCATTGTGTTGATCATACAGTTCTATTTAGGAGAACGCTCTTCTACTTGACTCTTGTTCATCTGTTTTATATTTTGTCCCCAACCAACTATATAATATAAGGAGCCAATGAAATAACTTAAGTACTGTTTTTATATTAAAGGCTTATCCCTTGTTCAGTCGGGAGGGAGCTACTACTGTTGCCCTTTGTAAAGAAGTTTCTAGAAGTGCGATGTGTGCAGGAATGAGTCCATCACCACAAGTAAATCCGATGGGTTGATACAGAAGTGAGGGACGCGATACGTTTAGTTTTCAAATTGTAAGTTATATAGACCTTTTTGATAGGGAAATTAAATGTTATTAATTAAAGGTGAAATTGTCAAATTCTAAAGGAAAAGATATTAATTATGCTTATATGATAGCAGCTGTTCCTTTAGATTTCCGAAATTAGTGGCGCATCTAACACGTTTTTTCAAAGTTTTTCTTTTAGATACGTGAAGCTTACACTGGGCTCTAGATTGATTGACTCGGGAGGGCATGGTTGTCATTTCGTTCGTCATGTCACATGGAAGAGAGGCACAGCCCCTCTAGCTTGTATCAGGATGTATCCATTAGCGAAGAGTACAAGCTACTAGAAAAGGGCTAAGAAAACCAAGATGAAGCATGGACAGGTTCCCAATACGGAGGGGCGTTTTTTTCAAACATTTAAAAGTAAAATCAGCAAACAATTTATTCATGTAATCAAATATAAACTTTTTAATCTTAAATTTGTACAACAGTTAAGCAGGAATTTTACGAAAGACTAAAATGACTCATCAGAAACAAGGATAACTTTTAAATAGTTAGGAAACTAAATCAAAACCAATCAATTTGTCAAAATTTCTGATAACTATGTCATGACAACCCATGACATCTATAGCACACTAAATGGCCTTGTCATTATGAAATTACAGGTTGTCCCTGAGGAAGCAACTTTATGAATTTGAGGTAGTTTACTTAATAGTACTTCGGACGGAGAACCTTAAGACCTGTTTGCGCTGCAAAGGTGTCCCTCCATTTTATTTCTTCCTAAATTAGTGTACACAGAAAGTGTTACACCGTCGTCACTTTATTGAAAATGATCCCATTACTTCTCCTAATTTTCAATATCTTCATTACAAAACTCACGGTTTAATCTATAAAGTTTAGAAATTTATCACAAATAGCCCATCAGTTTTACTCTTACACACCAAATCCCCGTTCTTAAATTACCAAGAAGAGAGTAACTGTGACTTTGAGAATTGTATCTATTATATGTAGGCTATTCGTCACGTTTCCAATCGACGTTTCAAAACTTTCCAAGAACTTTTGCATTTACTGCTGCATTCGCAACTGAGCCAATGGTTCGACTGTTAAACATTTCATGGAAATTAAAGAAGAAAAGAGAGCTTGTTTCGGAAAAGGTGAAGAAAGCCAGGTAGAAAGAGACAAGAACAATCATAGTCATGATTATAAAAAAAGATAAAACTTTAGGGACATCACGTCCAGGTAGGTAAAACTACAAAATCATTATTGGAAGGAGCAGCGACGGGGGGAAGGTCTGCAAGAGTCGTGCTTGAAGGCATTTAATAATGGAGCGGTATCAAGCTGAAGCCAATGTCGGAAAAAGCACCAGCACGTGTGCGATTCAGAGAAATGTCGTATCTTGAGTATACCAAGGATCTACCAAAGACTATGGTTCCTGGTACTGCTGATGATGATGACGACGGTTACAGCTATTTTACTCGAATTGGCTATTATTGACGAAGGCTGCAGAGTCAAATACACAAAACATTAATATACAGCCCATAACGAGATTTTTAACTTTCCAACAAAGGCGCATGGTGGCAAGTACATCTTGACGCCATCGTCACACTAGATGAACACGAATAAACTTCCAGGTTGACTATTGACATCGAGAATTGAATATTCTTTTTCTTTAGTGCCTTAAAGTTTACCAATAGCAGTTACACTCGGTTGCATTGAAGTAAATAACAAGTCCGCTTAAGTGAAGCATTCCTTAGATGACCTCTGTATAAAGCTGGTTGTAAATCTTCCATTAAACTCTGCCCTGGTGAGCTGGGGAAAACAACGTAGTCTTGAACTGGAACCAGAGTATGCATGATCAAACTTCCCGAATTTCCGACACTTCTGAATTTTAAATTGGTTAAATTCTTAAATTGGTTTTTAGTTCTGATGAATAGAGAGCGTGGTGAAAGAGTCCTTAGTTACCAGTGTGAACCTCAAAGATGCTTCTGCAGGTACACTGATCTATACAAAAGACTGGATCGAGCTTCCCATGGTTTCCAACAGTGAAAAAAGTGGTCACGTATATAAGTCCCCATAAGTTAAAATAGCGCGGGAAGGTCCGCCATGTTACGTTACATTGTTTATGAGCTTTGTTTCATGGGGACTGAAAATGGCGTCCAGCGACTGACCTCACTTTGAGACGGAAGATGCTCGATCCAGTCTTTTTTAGAGATTAGTGTGCAGGTATCATGGAGGTTTTATAATAGCTGAAAGTAACAAGCCTTATCTGTTCACGGCAGCTGCTTTAGCCAAATACGCGATATCATATCGTCGAGCCCTAGAGAAAGCGCTAAGCCTGTCCTTTTCGGTTAATCAGATGCTTAGATGCCACTCATTCCACCTCGATTACACCACTCTCCCTTCATCCTTTTTAATGGGCATGAACGTTCACATTGTAAAAAGCGAATCGCGTCGTTTCACTATTTTGGAAAATGGTAGTAATCAATCAAGATCTGCTCCCCCCCCAAAAAAACCCCCCACCAACAAACCCGTTAAAAGGTCACAGTAAAGAGTCACCACTTGAATAAAAATGGATAGTTTATGGAACTGCCTGATTTTACAAAGAAGAATTCTTAAACGTCTGAAAAGTTCTGTCTACAAGAAACCCTGTTTGGCTTTGAGGCAAGGTTCCGTTCCACAGTTAAGGAGCTAAGATGATCGATTGGCGGGCGGAATAAACGACAAAAGAGGACATAACCTTGTCGAAAAGATAAATCACTCATTTATGTGGAAATCTGCTAACCAAAAAATTTGGTCTGCTAAGATACGAACTTGTGGCAGGCTGCAGTTGTTAAGGTCAGGAACAAGAGAGCTACGGTTATTGTTTGGTTTACAAACAGCTAAGTGAAAATAATGCTTGAATAAAAATAATAAACAAATAAAAATGATAATTTGGAAAATAATACTTAGATAAAAGTAATACTTAAATAGAAGTAATATTTTTGCTGTGTGTCTTATAAGTAAACAAACAACAAATTCAACACGCAGGTTTTAAACTGCAATCAATGCCGATCAAATACCCTGCAATGCATGAACCTGAACTACCTGCCACGAATACAGAATGTTTACTTATTGTGCACCTATATGTGCCTTCAGGCATTCAATTGGTTAACAAGATGGCTCGTATCTCACGCATCAGTTTCTAAATTATAAAACAAAACAGTGGTGCGTAGTTGACCGTTTACTAATACTACTGACATTTGACCCCGTATTCCTTGTTCATCTTTGATCTCAAGTGTAAAAAAATAACGGCTATTCATTCTCTACAAAGGTATGAGAAAGGCATTATGGCGTACTGTAAGATTGTCGCTCTAAGTTTACTAACAATAGCATCAAATATATCGCCTTTGCATGCAGATGATGCAGCAGAAGCTATTGATGATGTTTTGACGAAGATTAAACCTGAGCAAGAAGAGTTAAAAAGAAGCTTGATAGAAATTAAGGATATTTTAACAGCAGAGACACCTGTGGACTACAAGCCAAAGGCCTTAGCTGTAGTCAAGATATTAGGAAAGTCATTGCCAAATCTGAATAGTGGTGATGGTTTGAAAATTGCTCAAGGCGCCTTGGACATTGTGGCCTCTATTGCTGAGCAGTTTCCCGGCGTAGGAACACCGGTGGCTGCCGTAGCTTCCCTGATATCAGCCGTACTTGGGCTTTTCACGGGAGCAAAAGTACAGAAAAGCACGGAAGCCATAGTACGAGAAGTCATGCGGGAAACGTCCGACGAAGAGCTGGAAGGAGATGTCCGCGGTGCTCAAGAGAAGCTGAGCGCCTCAATGGACTACCTTCGACCTAAGAAGGGAACTAAATTAGGGGCAGATGAAGCAAGGGATCTCTCTTCGAAATTACTCATTACAACTGGATTGGGAGTTATAGGTAAAGTTAGTCATAGGATTGATTCAAGAAAACACAGTAACGTTCCTGCAGAAGCCAAACAGGCAATAAAATTTGTCATGTTGTACTGCCAGTTGCTAACTATGAGGGATCTACTGTACCGTGAAATGATTGACATTGTCAAACAAAGCGATGCTCCTAACGAAGCGAAATCACTAGTTAGCGTGCGAGATGGAAGACTGCCAGTATATCGAGATACTTTACTATTTCTAACCGAGCCTGAGGGAAGTATTGCGGGCGCCCTCTCTTTTTACTATCCACCAGGAAAGGACACTCAATCCGTATTTATAAAAACATGCTTAAAATTCGTCCAACTTCCGACTGAGCCCCCAAACTTGGATTTCTTAACTTCGGGACATTATCGTCTTTCGACGATGAGATATCCTGACCACGTCAATGAAGCCGACTTTAATGCTATGTCTACCAAGCACATAAGGACCGCCCTAGCCAAACATCCCATAAATGCTCAGACCCACATTTTCTCCAGAACTGATGATGGATACTGGCACATAAGACTGTATGAGAGCTATGCTGCTACTGATGGCCAATGGGCCTATGTCACAGACAGCGTGGAAGGAGATAAAAGTAAATTCTTGATTATTAAGCTGAGGAACGGTCACTTGATCATCTCACCCAAAGATCATCCAGGAAAATTCTGGCAAGTCCAAGGAGATTGGGTCGGTTTAACTGAGGGAAATCCAGGAGACGAGGGATACTTTAAGGCCTTGCCGAAGATATATAGACCTGCGAAGAAAGATAAAAAGAAAAGAAAAAACAAGAAGAAGAAGGCAGAAAATCGAAATTAGGGTTCATTCCGAGACTACAAGTCTTTTTGTAACAGAGTGGTCTTAGCAGAATTTCTGCATGCTATGTACTGTTTGTATGACATGGTATCAATACTTGTAACTTCAGACTCAGGATGTAAGAAAGAATATGCATTAGGGCAAAGCATCATGATTACCCGATTTCCGATGAAAAACGATGAGCACAAACAGTAAACATCAATCTAAAAGAGTGCCCCACAATTTGCTACAACATATTGTATGCCAGTCAGGGGTTGATAAGTTGGAGTGATGTCTATAGCCTGTGAATGTGAGACGTAAGCTGATAAATAAAAACTAGTATTAGATGGGCATCAGTTGAATGTGTAGAAGCGTATTAAAATACTCTTCTATGGATAATTTCACAAAGCAACACTGGGGTACACATGCTCGTTATTACCAACGAACCACTCATTCGTGGCGTCAAATAATTTGTAAATGCTCAGTGCAGGCACAAAGCGGGGAGATAGGAGGAGTGGGGGAAAACGACAACTTGGCAATGCAATAAAAACTTCAGAGAATGTGAGACATTGGCGTGTTCTTACAGCTAATGATCAGGAAAAAATTGGAAACATACCGACATTTAACAGAGAGAAGGGTAGGGGAAGGTGCCTATTTCAAATGCCTGAAACTATCTATCATCATCGCATCATATCATCATCGCATCATATCATCATAGCATAGTAGCATCATCGCTATCACTACCGCTATACTCATAATCATCACCTCCTCTAATAAGGAATAATACGCCAAAAAGGAAACTATGTTTTCGACAATGCTTCATCTATCACTGACTGACTGAACTTTCCCTATAGACCTGAAGAAGTCATTTATAGACGAAACGTTGTCGAAAACATAGTAGAAACACAGAAAACATATCATTACCCCTATCATTATTATCATCATTACTGTTGTAACTGCTATCATCGTCATCATCATCACCATCATTTCCATTGCCAATGTCATTATCTTCACTTTTTGCCATGGTCGCCGTCAGCATCATCATAGTCATCCTCCCCCTCCTCCTCCTCCTTCTCATTGTCACCGTCATCCTCCCCCTCCTCCTCCTCCTCCTCCTGATCTTCATCCTCATCATTATCATTTCTCCTCCCTTGACCACCTAAGTTGCTTGTATCGAGGACAAATATCGTCCTCCTTCACCAAACATGGTAAAATATGATACTTATTTCGAAACGTTAGCGACAGACATAATACTATCATGCCCCTGAGAGAAAGTCGTCAAACATACTCTACCTTGTAGCTGTTAATAAATACACCAGCGAAAAGATCCAATTATATTTGATAATATGGAATACGTCGAGAAGCAGTTCATAGCTTAAACATCCACACAACTGCGTCTATCATCTCCGCTTCAGAAACAACACAAATATTATCTGCTTAAAACTGAGCTAAGAATTGCAATCTTTTTAAACTTGACAAAAATAACAGTCTAAATCAAACGAGCTACAGACCAAATTTGACAACATTGATAAACGAATTCAGAATGCAGCAGAAGAGGACAGCAAGCAAGTTTTTGGCTCTTTATGTGTACTACCTGTAAAAGTAACCGTTCATTGCAAGGGTGAGGGTAACAAGCTGGACTGCCTAGAGCCAGCGCGGGCTCCGGGGTATTTCATAGCACCAGGTCTCAGTACATTTATGGGCAAAACGCCTAAGGCTGGTTTTTTTATGACCAAAGTGCCATAAAATAAAACTTTTGCAGGCGCCGAAGCTCCAACACCCCCCCATCCCCTCGACAGTCCTTGTAACAAGACAACGGTCACAAAGAAGAACGAATTAGGACTATACGCTGATTTCTTTAGAATGTTGCATGCATATTTAAATGTAAAACATATCATACACAATGTTTCCTTTTGTACATATTGGCAAATTTACAATAAACTGGTAATACAATTCCCTTCTAAATACTCAGAAAATACTCTGACACCTATTATTTACATTTCATTATAACAATAATGAAGCATTCTTTAAAAAATTTTATACCTGCTCACACTTTGTGTCTATGTCGTCAACTTGTTTCGGTTCGTAGTTTTGGTTTCGTCTTACTTATTTCCTCTTTGCGCTGTTACGGTCTTTTCGTATGATAAGGCAGCAAGGAAATGCGTAAGTTTCATTTTGAGTAATACACGCTATCATTGATAAGCAAATGAAAGATACCGGGGTTCAATGTTGCTTAAGTTGCTGTCTTACACAGATTCGTATTTTTCGTAGATTTTCCTTGTTGTCTGTCTAGGAAGGTGGGGGACGGGTTGGGTGGCGACTAAATAAAACTGCTTATCTCTCACCCCTTTGAGCCTTTTAACATGCATCTTTTCGCCTTTTCCTCTTTTTTCGGTTTGTTTTATGCTTCACTTGTTGGGCTGTCTATTTACTGCTTTCTGCGCAAAATCGCGCAGGGCTGGGTCGCTGCTTAGAGGCTGCTCCGTTTCTTAACAGATGATGACCTCGTGTTAATCTTGAAACATGTTTTTTTCTAAAACATCGTCTACGTACCTTTTGCTGTATGATTAACGTTGGTACGGGCATGAATATGATCTTCTTACGTGTATACCTTACTGGTAATAACTGTCACTGGTTAACATTTAGATTGCACATCTGGATGAAAAAGGCTTGCATGCTAGCATACACCTTTGGAAGCGGTATAATCATTGTTGTATTCCTCAAAGTCTATGGACGAGACCATTTTAGATGGTGCACTAACAGACGTCATGTCATTCGCATAAACAAAGTAGACCCCTTAATAGTTTAAACTGTATGAACTATTTTACAGGTAAACGTGAACTGTTGCCATACCACTCTTACATCTCATAAGTAGTCGCAAAACACAGCGCAGAGTGTAAACAGGCCTACCGGGGTTCTTCAATGATCAATTTTGCGAAGGTATGTTTTTGCTTCTCAGTCTTCTTCTTGTGGGTCTTTCCGTCGTGTTTTACGTCTTCTTTGTGTTCTACAACACAATAAAATATCGAAATATCAAAACAACATTTAATACGAATGTAGTACCCGGGTACACTGAAAACGAATCAAAATATCAGAAGAATAAAAAATATAGAATAAGGGCTGCTTAAAAAGATAAACTTCCGACACAATGAAAGAACTGCAGTCAAGAA
The DNA here is from genome assembly GCA_010016065.2 of Carybdea cf. marsupialis auct. non (Linnaeus, 1758). Classification (NCBI taxonomy): domain Eukaryota; kingdom Metazoa; phylum Cnidaria; class Cubozoa; order Carybdeida; family Carybdeidae; genus Carybdea; species Carybdea cf. marsupialis auct. non (Linnaeus, 1758). Next base: position 1,667 of record JAAAKL020007382.1, on the reverse strand, counting down.
AATCTTCCTTCGGGTCATTTGCCGTCATTTGCGCGCCGATGTTACCTTAAGAATTAAGCGAACATATGCTATCGTTGGAACATTTAAGAAGAACTGTTACTATCGCTAAGACATTACTACTCGACATAGTTTAAGAGGGAGAATGATGAAAAACCAAGCTGTCTGCAAGGTAATAAAATACTACAGGTTTAAGACTGCCTTTGAAGACTGAAACCTCGACTCTTCCGACAACGGGACAAGATGGGCAAGGATGTTGTGTTATGGCCGAAGGTCTACTTGTTTATGTACAAAGCATATTACACAAAAACGTAACATGCCGTAACGTCAATAAAAATGAAAATGGACGAAGTACTACTTCTAGTGTGTACGTCCTGGATATGTATAACCCCACGTTAAAAGCAACGCAGCGAAAGTCTATTAGCTTAACAAGTGATCAGCAAAGGTCAGTGGAAAACTGTAAATACCCGTAAACACCTTACGTGACAGTAGGAGATAAAGACGACAAGAATGTATAACGCTGTCTATACGAATATAGCAGCTTACAAATAAAATAAAAACTCGGTAATGCTTACATGCTTTTACATGCCTGCTTACACCATTTGTACATCTTTCCTAGTTATGCAAGTGCTAATTTTTAACACCGAGTCTCCTGACATAATAAATTTGCAGCCAGTAACTACATATTAGAACTGGGGTTCGCCAGGGATATATATCCTAGTGGCTATCTTACGATACCTACAACAACTCCAACATAGCAAGGGGAGCAACCAGAAATACTTTTTAGGCGGGGAGGGGGAGGTACACATAAGAGTTGATTCTAACGTTCTTTCTTGTAGCTCGTATGGAGGAAGAACTCGTATTGACGTTGTTTACTTAGCAAATATTGATATCGTGATAAAAATTTTACCACAAACGTTTGCACTTTTGATAAAGAAAGAAAAAATAAGATATAAGTTAACAATTGAAGAGAATCATTCTTGTATCCCCAAAATATGTTGGTACCTTGTTATTGTATCACAGTCGATCAATTAGCCATTTCTGAGTGCAGACTCAAAATTTGCAATCCTACGTTCTACAATCCTCCTACCCAATTCTTTTCAAATCACCTTAAAATCCCTTTGATACAAAACTTATAATGACTAATCTTTATGGTACTTTTCATGAATACCAATGCCAAGACACAAGGCTTAGTACGGGCAACGGTGGGTAAAACATCGGCTTACTTTCGAACTGTCTCCACCAGGTCAGATTCTTCAGGCCCAGAAAGAATCCTTAAATCTCCATCCGTTCCTATGATCGCAGACTGAAATAAGCACGAAGAATAATAAATCAACAACAGAAATAAATACATAGAAGAAGAAAACAAATATTGCACTGATGGATATCACACTCCCCGTTTTCCCTCCTCCTCGACAGTATTCGCTAATTTATCAATATGCGTGTAAAACATTATGTTGTTAACAAGACAATCGATGAAAGAACTCTTACTTGCCATTGATAATGAACTATATATTTATTTACGAATCTTTTGACAGGATAGTCACATCAAATATATATACATATATATATATATATATATATATATATATATATATATAGACAAGAAAAACAAGTCATTTGTTGTGAGTAAACGTTTCGGCTTATTACTAGCCTTCGTCAGTACAAAT
>JAAAKL020007381.1:0-16945 GCA_010016065.2 Carybdea cf. marsupialis auct. non (Linnaeus, 1758) | reverse complement strand
CCGGCCATTTTCGATTATCCGGCCCGATTTTCAAATCTTCCCGTCCAACTTGACCGGATAATCGAGGAAGTACTGTAATGAATTTCCCAGAAATTGTTCAAAATTGATGGATTTGTTTTGGGAGTAGTCTGGGAATTAGTTGAGTATTCTTAAGATAATCCCTTTTGACCTGAGGGACAGAGTTTGAGAGAGTTCATGAGTTACTCACTTTCAGAGTTATCAGTTGTCAATTAAGTTTGGAGTTTAGGAATTTAATTGGGATTTGGAGATCTTCTTGTTACACTCTATTGTATTAGTGGTTTATGTAAAGAAATATGGAGAAGAAAGATGGACGTGTCTTACATAGTTGTCAGTTCTAACCACTGATCTATTAGGACTATTCAGTACAGGATGTTTATTAATCCCACGCTTCAGCTATCTACAAAATGTCTACAACACAACGATAGATGTCCTCTTCTTTTCCGACGATGATCACACCCTGCCATCGAAAAGATCACTGTTCCCCTTAATATACTTGGACAAAGCCAACAATTAAAGGAATATTAAGGTTTGCCTTTTAGCATACAAACAATTTCTTCACAGCACCGAAGTAAATTCTATGACCTGTAGCGTATTTACGAAGCACATCACTGGGGCATACCGCCCTTAACGAATTACATTCCAAATGTGTTATAACGTCGGGCTGACAGGATGTTAAAATGGTAAAGAAATGGCCTAAACAAGGATTCTCTTTTCCAAAACGATGGCTCAAACCTTTAAGCTTCACCAGAAGAGCTATTTTCTTTAACTCCGGTATTATGAGAGTCATGACGTACGTTTTTGGACAACTCATGTCGACAGGTATTAGCATTAATTCTGACCAGCCGTAGCCATAGTACACGCATTCAGCTGCATCATATGATTAATAAAAAATGATTTAGGCGATTTGATGCAATTTAATGGTTACAGATATGTATAGAGAAAAGTATTTAATTATATTGATATTAAGATGAATTTAGAGGACTTGTCACATCCTGGCATATAAAGACTTTACTTTCCTGCTTCAAAATTGAGCTATCTAAATTTCAACGATTCCTTGACTCGATTCCCAGGCTCGAATTACAATCTCCCTCACCTTAAATATGTTAGTTTCAGATCACATATATTCATCAGAGACTAGGAGAAAATAAAGAACACCATAGGATATGCAAAACTTGAAGAGTATGACCCTTTTCCTACTTCAGGTGCCATGGCAAGTGTCTACACAAATGGAGACATGCTTTTCCTGGGGTCCATGAAGAGGAAAAATACATTAAAATTTTTATAAGAGCAGTTGTTGAACAAATTGAGGAGGAAGCACGTCAGTGTGAAATGGGGAAACGAGATAAAAGACAAAATGTTAGTTTGAACTTGGTTGCAGCAGTTTTCTCTTCCGTAAAATTACAATAAACATAAGGTGTAATAATTTGAAACGTTATCTAGCCATTTTGCAGGAGCATTTTCAATTTCTGTTTTTGGTTTGCTCTCAGACCCACCAAGCAGATGTTTCATGCCTATCATATCTGGCTTCCTCCTGTACGAATTACACCCACGCCGTCTAATCCGCAGCATGGTTGGTTTATAAATGGATAACGCGTAGATGACAACGATAAAAAGGAACGGTATGAAAGGTTTATTAATTTGTGAAGTTTACCTGAATTCATATCAATGATGTTAAGTACAAATAAAAGAGAGAAAAGAGAGAACTTCTAGTAAAGAAATCTATTACAATCGAGGAAGAAAAGAAAAGAAAAAGAGGATGAAAAAATGGTTGCATCTTAATGCAGTGAGTTTAATTCCACAGTGAATATAATCCTAGGCTTCTGACTCACTGATTCGGCCACCTGTTGTTAGTTACAGTACTCGTTTATTTTAAGCAAACTAACAAAACACGTTTTTAACTTTTATTAAGTGGTGAAGGCAGTATTCAATTTTGTCAATGAAAAAAACTGTAGCCGACCAGACAAACGAACTGATTTTATTCAACTGTTTCAGTTTGCTAACAACAAAAAGGAACGGTTACAATAGTTTTCGCACTTTAAAATGTTTGTCTAATTTACGGTCGGAAACAGAGCAAAAGGAAACCTTTCAAAATAAAAGAACATTACTCAAAATCTGGACGTATAAATCCAGTCCTTACCAACTAACAAGCATGTTCACCTGATGTTAGAAAAATAACACGAGAAACGTCACTTAGGCCTAAACTGCATGTAACCGTTCACAAAGACTATTAAGAGGTAATGAGTGAAATGTAAGGATTTTAGTTAGAAACAGCCTCTAAGGTTGGTTCTCAACTAATTCACAGCATAAAATCTCCTTGTCAGTCTACCAAATCTTAGTAGATCATACGAGGGTTACGTTCATCTAGATAGACGTCCGCGGACCGGTAGCATACAAAAGGTCTTGCAAAAAAGAGCACCACTGGAAAGGTGAGAACGCAAACAATGATTTAGAATGGCGACAAGAAGGGAAAAGGTTGATTGATTTTCTCAGGAACGACTGAAAACCTGGATTACGGCACTTGCACTGGCTCAAGTTTACTGGGGAACAACGTTTGAGGTGTATGTTTCCACGTATACAAATTCCATCACTGTCGATAGGTAACGTGAAAACGAAGATTTGTATATATCCCAATGGGGCCTGCCCTTTTTCAGACCTTTTGAGGTATGATGTATATATGTTTGACCTCAACAAATTGTTTCACGATGGCTACATTTAATTCCCTCTTTACAGATAGTAGAACACCAGCTAGTTAAACAGTTTCTTGATTGATATAACCTACGTGCTTTTTCTTCTTCAAACACCATCACAAAATAGGATAAATGACCTTATGTAAATTTGATCTGTTCATACTAAACGTAATACATATGAGAAATATAATTTATATGCCTCTTGCTTACACCTTGAGAACAATCAGTAATATCTGTTATCTACTCTTAATTTGCACTAAAATATTCTTTACATTAATTTTTTCCTGACCTCATAAGTTGTAGTTGCGGGTTAACACTATGGGGATAATTTAGGACATGCAAAATAGCCTACGTTTGCTGGACTGCAGACCACGATGAAATTCGCTTTATCTCTCCAAATCTGAACCCGGCAAGAGAGACTGGGAACCGTGTAACGGTAAGTCCGCTCTTTACTCAGTAGCACTCTGTATTTTTACTCGTTGTATTACTGTTTGCTTCTGTTCTTGGTATTTGTCCAATCATGTCAACCTCATGTGCCGATCACTTATAATTCTGCATTTGTATGTTGCTCTGTCACGTGTGTCTGCTGTACTTTTCAGTTTCTCTATATTTCTCTTCCTTCGCCATCTTTTATCTTGTGGTTTTGTATCTTTTTGATTGGCTAAAGGTATCTATTATAAATAGTAAATATAAGTAGTGGTATGAAGCTTGTAAATCAGACGTTATTTGTACTTTACGGACTTTGGTTTATGTCCTTTGTGGGTTTGAGTTTTAAGTTATAGATTGTGGAAGCCTGAAGGCTGTTAGAATTTCTCGAAAGTTTATGACATTTAGGATCTTAAGAAAACGTTGTAACCTATCTGTATCAGTACAACCGCATACAGCACTTTTCTAATTTACGTTTGTGCTCTTCTGTCACTACATACGAGCAATGCAGACAGTGAACACTTTTAAATGAGTTTTGAATTTTTTAGTGACTCTGAGAAGAGGAGTCACTTTAACAGGAATACGGATGCAGTCTTCCTAATACTATATATAAACATGGATGACGAATGCTTTGCCCATAAGCTAGCTGATAGTTTTTTGACATAAATAAATCCACCGTCCGACAGTCCGTATAGTGCTAAACACGGCATCTTAATTACCTCAAATCAATAATCTTGCAGCAAAATTGCTCAACATTCCCTCTGCTACATTTACAGGTTAATGATACTTGTCTATATATATATATATATATATAAATAAACTAATGAGTTCGCTGGGTCTTTATTGTCGTGTTTTTTCACCCACAAGCAGCGAAGCTACAATCATTGACAGAGAAAGAGAAAGAGAATAGACAACCTATAAGAGGTTGAGAGAGAAAGAGAAAGACAAACTATACCTACCGTAGGGAATACAGTGTCTCCGGAACTTCCTCAGTACGGTCATGTCTGAACTTTCTTGCAATGTATGGCGTCATAGGGCCTCGCAAACTTTTTCGGCCCCAATGAATTCGGAAACTAAAAGGTCCAGATATGGAAAGTGGACCTAATGGAAAGTAAAGTAGAGAAGAAGGAAATATAGGATCGGAGAAGCACATATTTTAATAATAAGAGAACAACAAGTCAGGATCTTGAGAAGATGACAACAATGGAGATTTGGTAGATAGAGACACGAGGGAAATCAATTGAAAATTAGGGCTAGTACACCGTTGAAAGCGATTGCCTTGCAGGCCATCTGCCGGTCTGATAAATGCAAACGCTTGTGGTACTAGTATGGCCTGTCACCTAAATTAATGTAGCCTCTGAACATCTGCGAGATACTATTTCCTAGAGTAGAAAGAAAAAAAACAAAGGTGCAGTGGGTACGTCGGGACGTGCTTTGAGCCACCCAAAATCTTGCGGTTTTGCGTTTTTTGCAAATAATACTCCACTTCAATTACTATTCAATAAAGTCGAATCGAATACGATAATGATGATCATAATGATAATGATGATAATGTTGATACTTTAGGGATTGCAGTTTGTCATCAGAGCACATTGACGAAAGATCAAGGATGGGGAGGCCAAAACCACCTGGCCCCTGACATTTGTTAAGTACCAGTTTTTTCATATATAACGACAGGTCAAAGGCAACATGAAGAGATGATATTGGAACTGACTTTTACTTGAAAGGAAAACTTTTTAAATGAATAAGAGCAGGAGAAATGAAATTACAGGCAGTTGTTTGATGAATGTGAAGGACAAGGTAAAATGATACTGGCATCTAGCAGTTCGGGTGAGAGAGTTTGTTGAAATCTTGTAAGTTATGTTTGCCTAGATTCTGCTTCACCACTTTGGAGTGCAAGAAAATAATCAGTAAACTTAAAGAGGCAGCGGAAAAGGCATCAGTTTTGGTACGGTTGAGGAAACACGTCCATTGCAGGGAGGACTAGGAAATTTGAAAGAGGAGAGTAAGAAAAGGCTACCAGATATCATGAAATGGCAAAATCAAGAAGAAAAGCAAACAACCTCTAATCTCGGAAGGGCCACGCCACGTCTTAAATAACAAATGACATCAAGGGGTAAAAGCTGTGGAGGATTCCTCCAGAAGTTTGAGTTTGAATTCAAAAGTAGAACTGGAATCTATAATGTACCGACAGCGATTTTAAAGCATGTGTTATGTATCTCTGGTGCCGACAATCAGCGTACATCATAATTATCTTTTGTCGCGACTTGAAAATCGAAAGGCAATGATTGGAAATATGCACTCCTGCTCCACAATGGTTATTTTGCTGTAAGATTTAAATCCCCTAATACTTGAAAGGGAGTATTGACATCATAAAACAGTCCGATACGTGAGAAAGATACTGTCCTTTTGCGTTTTTGATTTTATCCGTGTATGAATGACTGTAGGCCCATTGCAGAGGCAGTAATGGCTTTTACAATTCAGTCCTGCGTTTCAATGATTTTTCATTATCGTTATTTCACTGGATACCTTATCACATGCCCAAGTCGTTGGAAAGATGATCAGTGCTAAAGAGTAACCGTGATTAATTTGAAACACTTTGCAGAGTTATCACGTCCGGGATGCTATTTAACAATCCAAACACAAGCTGTCATAACCCACCTAAGAGGAATGGTATTGACCCCTTAGAGGGAACTCCCTTAGATTACGAACAGTTTCCGTATACACATTATTCATTGATCATGTGAAAGGTGTGTGAAAAAAATGTATTTAGTTAAGAGTGGTCATTTTCGAATATGCTTTACAGAAATAGACATTACCTCAATTTGAATCAATAACCAAAGCACTCTCTGAGTGTATCCTATCATTGAAGATGGGAGAATCCAAATAATGAAGTTTTTCATTTCTTTCATTGCAACATTAATTGCCTGGTATTCCATCCGGCGCTCGTCGACATTGACAATGAGGAACAACTCTACCCAATTTTGTACAATAGACTCTTGGAATCATTTTTCTTTACCTTTCGAACAACTCCCATGCACGCTTTTTTATAAGAAACGCGAGAAGGCCTCCTAGCACCAGAACTTTCTTAATTGTTCACCTTATTGTAGTTCTAAAAGTTTCTTAACAGTTTTTTAAATGAATTGTCCATCGTAGTTCCCCTGTAAGATCCGCCTGACAGGAGGGTAGGAATTTCTACGTATTTTGGATACTCAGCTTGCGAGTTTGGACATACAGTAAAATGTTTTTGTGATATATTTGTATGACACAAGTCAAATATTCAAAATGTCCCATTCTTTTCCATTTTAGTGATTCACCGCAGATTTCTTAATCTTAATCATTCTTTTTGATTTGAGATATAGTCAAACCTGTCTATAACGGAAACCTGCGGTTCCTGAAAAAGTGCCATTATTACCAGGTGTCCGCTATACAGCTATTCAATATTTCACTATGTTTTAAACCTCATGAACGAGCCTCACTAATAAAGCTTTACCAAGTTTCAGAGGATTTGAAAACGTTATGAATGTCACTTGGCTTCATTTTCTGCAGTTTTAAAGATTCGAATCATCCGATTAAATCATTCAATGCTATGTAAAGGTCGTTGTCACCATGGACGTCTGCGAACTGTTTTACTTTGTCGAGACGCCAAATTGCCTCTGAAGCCCTCAATGATGCTGCGTCGATCTCAATTGGTAATTCAGCTATCTCTGTCTGGTCATCTGATTCGCTATTTCGTTCGTCCTCTCTAGGCTTTTTTCACGTGAATCTTCTCTCCAATCAATGTTTAGCGGGTCAATAGCAGGCTCTGACGATCGATATCTGCATCAAAGTCAATATACCTATCGAGAGTTGCTTCAGATGAAAGCTGTTTGAATAGGTACACAGAGGCATATGGGTAGGGGGCTTAAATAGGAGTAAAATACGAGTGTCCGCTATACACAAGTTAATTTCAAGGTAAATGTGCAGGCTGTTCCGAGAAAATGTGTCCGCTGTAACAAGTGTCCGCTATATAGAGGTATTTCTATGAGAGTTTGACCATGATTCGGCCCGTTCCTAGAAAATGTCCGCTATAACCAGGTGTCCGCTATAAAGCATGTCTGCTATAGACTGGTTCGACTGTAGTACTAAAAGTTTCTTAGCGTTTTGTCCGTCGTAGTACTAGTTTCTTATAAAAAAGTTTCTTACAAAAGAAAGCGAGTATTACCTAATAACTTGGCTAAGCCTCATTAAAAATTACAAAATATTTTACAAAACTAAAAATTGTTTGCTATAGCTGTATAAAAATCAGAGCTGAATGGGGGGAGCGTGGTAATAAGAATACTCGAAACCCCATCCCAATAGTTCTCATTGGATCTAAACTATCTATAAACTGGTGGAATATAAATTAATTGTTCATGTACAGAGCATACAATGGCGTTATTCGTCTGGAATTTGAAGCGATGACATTACAGCTGAATCAAAAATTTTCAAATACCTAAACACCGTTATTAAATTTTTTATTGAAATTCCGTGACTATCAAAGTTTAAACTAAGATTACTTTTTAAGGGTTAAAAGGCAACAAAAATACAGATGAGTGAAGACGGCAATTTTACATGCAGTTAAAGTGGCTTGTGGCGCAAATGCACGTCTGCTTTAAGCATTTTTGTGCATTGACGTTTTATATTTATTGTAAGCGCTTACTTTGTAGAGGATATTTGTGATATAATCATAAGCAAAGTTGTCAATGTTTTTCCAAAGACTCTTGAATAAAAGTCCATGCCTGTCGCTTGATCCAATTTTTGCATCAGAAATTTTGTCTGATTTACCCTGTTCTTCAGTTTTCAGTTTAATATTGGAGTAGTATGATGGCTTAGAAAAAACATACATCAGTTTCCAACGCTATAAATGAATGTACCCATCAAAAATGAAGCACACCGACTAGGGTGTTATCTTCGATCTTGAAGTTTTTCTGTAAAGATTTGCAAATGGATTCATTTTTTGATTAAACCAGCTAATCAATTAAAAAGTTTTCTGACAAAAAATACCTGTTAGGGTCTCTTAGCGGTAAGAAGGAATTTGATCTAGGAAGATTAAATACATAGTTGCGGAAAAAAACCCAATTCACCACGGGAAAAATGAGATAATGTTCTCATTCTTTACAGGAAAACGTCCTAGGTACATTGAAATTATAAATGTGTTGCAAGGATATATTGATCGATGGGTCTTATAGATGAACGTAACTGGTCTAAAAACTCTTCCTCGAGACGGGATGCGACTGAGTGCATGTAAAAGAAAAATCACCATATTATTAAATGATCACATGTTTTCTGAAACACAAACCGGTGAACTCTGGAGCAGCTGTAGCAGAGTGGTTACAATCTTGGACTTGACCCAGTATTCATGTTTTCGGGCCAAATTCAATTGGCTTGAGTCGTAATCTGCTGCAGCTGTGAGTTCTGTTGTTCGTCACAATTAATACTGTATTAGAATGAAAAAGGAAATCAGGCAACTTTTAGGATTTCCAAAACACGTTCTTTGTTAGTTTTAATGTGATTATTTTGTATGTATTGATTGAAATACGTTGACAAAAATTAAGTTTAAACTCTCTTCTTACCATTGCAAGTTTTTAGCACCAATCATCTTTTTCATTATTTTGATGATAACGCTGTCTTAGACTATCAGAATAGTGCCCTACTTTGATGGCATTGCTGTGCATGGTTGTTAACCTTATATAGACTGAGTTATTTCCAAATTCGGGGTCTCTTGGAGGGATCATGTTACGAATGCGCAACTGTATGGTTCTCTTCCTCGTGTTAGCAAAGTTATACGACAACGACGTCTGGCACTGGCTGGTCACGTAATGCGAAGCAATGAACCAGCTGGCAAACTGCTATTGTGGTTACATGAAGGAAAGAGGAGAATTGGTCGACTGCACAGTACCTTGAGGCAACTCGTCAAGGAAGAAACTTAACCGGACGATGCTGATCTGGTGAGAGTGATGAACAATAGAGCACTCTGGAGAAAGCACTACGTCATGGCATCACCATCGTTTAACGACAATGGGTGACCCAAAGAAGAAGAAGAATTTCCAAATTTCTAGGACTATGGGTGGTACTAGCAGGCTCACAACTATTTAACGCTGATAGTTCAATGAATATTTGTTACTTATTTATTAAAACCATTAGGATTACCATTTCATATTTTAAGTTACGTTGAGGTGATGACTTCACAGAATATCCGGAAATTCACAAGTGCATAAACATCGTTCAACAATATAATGTAAGAATTCCGTTGCTTTTTAAATCTTCAAAGTTTTTTAGACGAAAAAGATAACGATCTAACACCTAAATACGAAGTCCATTCTTATATTCTACTTTTGTGATTTGTGGCCCTAAAGCAGGTAAATTTGATGTTGTTTTGGTCCGTAAACATTTTGTGGTTCTTTAAAAGACTGCATGTATGAGGTGATTATGAGATCATTGTTAGCAAACCCAAAAATGATGTCTTTTGATAAAATATTCCCAAATGAAATCTGTGAAAAGTCGGAGAGTTTAAAAAAGGATTGGTTATGTCTCCAATTCGGTACGTTTTTTGAACAAGTGCAATTTCATGGATTTGTACACTAAACAATTTTATGAACATCATCAATATCAAATTTGGACAAAGTCTTTAATAGTTTTTTTTTGTGATTTGATTCTATTGAGATGGATTTTATTTTTGTTAATATCATGCAATGGTAGAAATGCTTCAGGGTAGAACATATTTGTTATTATTATTATTTAGGTTTTACAATGATAAAAAATACACTTCAATATCTTATTACGTCATAGAGTAAGCCAGGTTTCTTTTTAAATTTAATTTAAAATCAATAAGCAATTATTCAACTTGGAAGTTACTTTTGTTATCACAATAAACTAGCAAAGGTGTATTTCAATTTATCATTATGCCTCTAAATCGATCGTTAGGGTATATCATACCCATCTCTGCCCGAGCACCTGATATAAATCACGTTACTTGAGAGAGAAAGAGACAGATTCTACTTTATCAGGAAATATTATTCGATAAATAAATACATGTTTCTTTCTTTATGATCGTTTTAAAATTTGGAGTGTAAGACATTTGTCAATAATTTATTTACGTTCGCGTATTCTTACGTCTTAGAGAATTATAAAAATCCTAACATATATCCTTACGAAAAGCGACAGGTAATTAGTTGTAAGTTCCTATACAGCTCGGCTTGATAGCGAATGCTTCTTCTACAAAACGGATGTGATTCTTCCCTTACCGTGTAGCGGCTACAGGTGATTAAGATTTAATAGTCAATAAATTAATTTTCGCTGTTTCTGAATACTAACTTTAGGGAAGTGGATTCCACTGATAACTCGTCATACTTGGAAATCAACATTTAAATTTCATGAAAGGATATCGTGCACACTAAATCGTGTTCGGGAATATGCTTGTAGCTGCTGATAGATAAAAGGATCCTGCCTAAAACTCACAATTCCTAAAGATCCCTTTTAAGAAGCAAGTGGATAAAATCAACTACAAATTTTGAAATAAATAAAAGATTTTAATATGAACAAGACACCTGCCAAATGCCATAAAAGAAAATTCCACAAGAAAATCACCGACATGATTTTAGTATTATCTTTTAGAAAGTCAAATGATAGTTTCAATACTTCATCCATCAGAAACGTAGATAAATATGCTCAGCAATAATGAAAAAATCCCTAAAAAATCTAATATCAAAAGAAACTATGAAACTGGTATTTTTGAAGTAGCTATCTGACAGAAAATGTGCTCGACTGAAGACATTAAATCACTTCATGAATTATTCAAAAGTTTTACGATATCGTACAGAATTACGAGTGGTTCCCGAATTTTTGAATGAGGTTTCAATGTTTAAGGCTGAGAAATCATATTTCGAATGGTTATCATAAGCAATTAATCATTAAATGCTTTACTCCAAAAGTATCTACACTTCCTACAAGGTGACACTACTTGACTAATACTACACTACGTCAAAAAGTTACCTAATGCTGGCAGGAGCCATGGTATTGCCTTGAAAATTATAGAGTATAAAGTTTCTCTGAGCTTTTTTGCGTAGCTGCATTTTAGAGGAATTAACTACAGGATTATTGAAGGTAGAACTCAACATCTGTATGAATGATGCCAATTTACTCTTTACACTGCCCTTCGAGAGGAGCCATACTGGTGCTCATGTAGATGGAGTTTTATGGGAGGACAAAGCAACCTCAGATCGTATACTCTTGTTATTTCATTGATCACCTTCTCTTAAATTGTGCGTTTACCCTCTAGAATTGAAGCCAAGGTAATTTCCACTAATAACCCAAAACACGTCCTAGAAGTGAACATCTGTACATTAAAATATATGTAATTCTTAGTCTGTCATTGATATTTCCCAGCATCTCGAGCTGTTAAGGTTACATGCCAAGTTCTACCTGATCTCTCTCTATTGGTGCCTGTCTCCTGTAGCTAAAATCTCCGCTATCAACCAGATTGAGCTGATACGAGCTAATGTTTTCTTACCTATTCTTTCCATTTGACTTTGTTACCAAACTTTTGTCGGCAGTTACAAGCGTATCCCATTTGCATTAAAGCTGATTTCCTTATTGAATGTTTCGCTTATCGAGTGTAAACTATATGTAGATTTGTTGGATAGATTTGTTAATCATTGTAATTTTTAACGCTCATTTCTTAAGACGCGGCCCCAAGACTCTACCAGCTATATGTTATATTTATAAATGGACCTGCATTTATAAAAAGTACCTGTAGCCAGTACCGCCAAGCAAAAGTTTAAGTCAAAAAACGTTTTTTGCAAAAATCAAAATGATGATGTGATACCTACCAGCTAAAGATATATACCGATCAATTACAGAAGGTCCAAAATGTTGAATGGTTGGTGAGGCTCTTCTGAAATAATCAAAACTGTACAGTAGCATATTACTGATTGTCAGGGGATTTGCATAATGTAAGCATAAAAAAGTCCAGTCCTGGTAATACTACGAGACACAGTCCTGCACAATGAAGCAAGGCATTGGATCGATTATAAGTTAGATAATGACATAAAGTAGTTTTATTGCAACCATCTTCAGTTAGGCTTTTTTCATGGCTTCTATGTTGGTGCGTTTTTATTTATGTTATAGGTCATTAAGCATAATAGCTTCCAACAACTTAGACCAATAGATGGTTGTTTGGCAGATGTTTGTTATAAAGTGTGCAACAAAAAATAAAGCCGAATGAGTTATGGCAAAGGAAACACATACATATTTTAGGAGGATCTGAAAGACCGTTTTTAAAAAGTGCCCTTGACCACTTTCGTACGCCTACTAGTAGGTCCACTGTATTCAATGCTGATAAATCTTTAAATATATGTTTCCTTGGCATGACACTTTGCAAGTATGTAAGTAAAAAGTTTATGCTGATTTATGCTTCTTTCTTGAAACCGGCTGAGAAAATACAACGTTTTTAAGTCTTAGTAAGAATGCTGCAACAGCTGTTTTTGATAGTTTCCATTACAAAATTGGTGAACAGAGATTATCGTAAACAAATTCCTATTATAAAGTAGAATTATCACAAATTGTGCAGTACGGAAAGTCTACATCAGTTAAGATAATCCTATTAGTATACTTTATGTTTATTTACAATTCAGTAATTTTAATCGTGGCATTGAAACACTGAGTAACTGTAAAGTTAGTCATGGTAAAAGATTCTTTTAAATAGGAAACAGAAATTCTTATGAAAACCATACGTCTTGGCCGAATTTAAAAACCGTCTTCAGAACATGGCTGGGACTCACACAACTGCCAAGGGTGATTGTAATGAGGGTCGACAAAGAGAGAGCCTGCCCCCAGGTTACTTTTTTAATACTACTAGTTTGGCCTTTCATCATTCATCATTGTATGAAGCTTTCGTCCAGAATTACGTTGAACTGCTATGCATCCAGAGTGTCGCCATTGGTTAACTCTCTTCTAAATAGCCCTTTAAAAAATACAGACCCGCAAGCTGGATATGCTCGGCTTCTACTGTATGTTGGACTTGCATGTATATCATACACAAGAAGAGCCACACTGACGATTGCTGGCTACTTTAAAGACCCTCGAAAATGGTCCGTTGAAACAAATGAAATGCAGCCAGAGGATCATTTGGTGTAGTTGAGGGAGACGAGGAAGTAGATAAAATTTATCGAAGTCGTTACAATGTAATTATTTAAAGCAACATATAAGGAACACCTGTAAGAATGCGCATCTGCTGCTCTTTACACACTTTTCCACTGGTACCGATTGTCGTCAATTATGTAATAATATTATACAAATGCCGATTGAGCTTGTTTTGCCCATGGAGGAAAATTAATTAAAAATATTTTGACAGACCTATTGAGTTCTAGTTACAATGAATTATTTAATTGATGAATGGTCAAAACATAGCGCGTACATAACTGCCATCTATAGGATGATCATGCAAAACAGGATGAACATGCAGGAGGGCCATCAGCATGAGTTGCAAATAAAGGAAGGATAAAGAAATACAAATACAGCTGGTTGAATTGATAGGACAGGATACCAAATATCTCAATCAAATACAGTTTAATGCATCAGAGGGACCTATAACTAACGTTTTGCTTTCATACAGAGTAAACTCTTAGTTTTGCGTCTGGCATTTTTAGAGTATCTAAAATACCATATTACAGCGCCGTGAAAGGGGAAAGAAAGTAATATAAGAAATAGAAGATATATAGATAAAATATATAAATTATTTTAAGGTCTGCGAAGCAATTTTTCCTTAAAACAAGGGTACCAATCTTATCAAGAGTATCAATCGCGATCGAGGGTACCAACCTTCTCTGATAAAAGTTGTGTCCAGGTTTTTTTTATCTCGCTTGGCCCGCTATAGATTATGACTGAGTGATAACTACTGGTTTAGTTCTTATTTAGATTTATCCAACCTCTAACCCCTATTCTCGTAATCTCCTAATCTGGCTTATAGCTCATTTGCTTACAACTTTACTCATGCATTATGATCGTCCTTCACGTCATAAGTTGTCATACATGTATAGAGGTATTCCAATGGATACAACAGTGGGAAGACGCACCATTATGTCCCTATGGAAAAATAAATGCTGAAGACATGTCTTCTTTTTTATCTTTCAATAATCTCTTGTTATGTACTTGGTTCAGAGTCATAGAAGAACAGAAAAATTAAGTAAGTTTCTAATATATTGTACCTTTCTCTCAACATAACTTTATCAAATTGGGGACATGGGAGCGTATCTGTATCCAGGCATTCCGAGATTTATGAAGGCCCGAGATCTCCTTCAAGGATTGGAGAAATCCATTAGAAAGCAGAGATCATATACATGTGTACTACGGCTTATAGCTCATTGGATGCTTATGGGCAGTTGATATGAGTATGTACATTTCTGAAGAAGGCTTTAACGGCAAAATGTCAACAGTAGGTAGGTTGATAATTATTTGAACCCTGTGTACATTAGCAACAACATGGATATGAATATGTTATCGTGTGCTAAATAGGGTTAGTGAAACAACAGTGTGACTGGCTTTGCGTTGGTACAGCAACTTTGAAAGTATTTTGGACGCTGGAAGGTACACGCCATTAATTCCTGATACTTCTCTTGTAATGCCATGCAGAGTGGAACATTTTCCAACTACTTTAGCTGGTCTGTGACACTGAACTTTGTTTCTGTTTCTTGCCATTTGTCACTCAAGATATTTTAAACTGCCCCTTTCAAATGATGTTACAATACAGTAGGATCTATATATAAAACACTTTAAACAAATACTGCTTTGCTGTTAGGTTGTTCTTCCAGATGAGCAGAACATTGATGAACTAAGCAATATCTGCAAAAGTGTAATCGTCCAACATTTTTCTGGTAAAGAGATGAGGGGGATACTTTTTAATCATAATATAGGGCGTTTGATAATCAACTTCTAAACAGAGCACATCACCAAAATACTACTTCATCTGATACTATGCGATGATACCTTGACCATTTAATATCTGTAATCAAAATAGTTTTATTTCTATAGTTTCATCATTTTCCGCCTGTTATTACTCAACATTGGTGGTCTACAGCCCCTAAGCTCCAAATCTTGTATTCTTATGAATATCAGCATTGATTGAAACTATAAACCCAAGCATCTAAGAGGACGAGGTCCATAAACTTGTTTCTACGTTGAATAAAACGTGTACCAGGAAACATGTCTCTCCATGCCTTCTGTACAACTAAAATGATAATCCTCATGGTATCTGCACCGTGAAGAACAAGCAGAATAGTTTTGGTCCAAGTATACGTTGAGACGGCAATATTGTAATGATGCTGTCGCAAGCTTCACAGGGTAGAGCATCTCGCTAGCGATATACCAAACGTCTTCTTTTCTTTAATCTATTGGAGAAACTGTGATTTCTTTCACAGTTCCTCAGTCACTCATTCTCACATCACAACATTACTAATATAAACTTTTTAAAAATCAATGAACAAGCGCTTAATTACAATAAATCAATTTGATTGGCTAAGAATAATCAGGGAGTGGTTAAGAATCGTGTATTAGTATTTGATTGGCAGTTAGTATTAGAACAAAGGTTAGTGATCACAGGAAGAGGAAATCATACATGCAAAAGAATCACTTATCTATAAAACTGACAGAATGACAATATCATCAAGAATGACTCATAAGTGTGGTCAGGAGAATGATTAAATCCAAGGAAAATTTCCAATCTATCAATATCTTCAGGTACATAACGGACAAATATTTAAGTTCTGCATCTGAACAATCACTGCTATCGCAAATAATGCAAATAAACATGAAGTTTTAATCTTTTTATGATTGTATGCTAGATATCATTATAAACGATGCATGGACAATTCTTGCAAGACAAATGCTAATAATATATAATTGCTTACAAGTTGCCCAGTTGCCCATTTAAAACGGCAGATCAAAAAAAGCTAGCGAAACCTGTAAAGTATTCAATGTCAGACAACATCAATATTTAACTTCTTTACGGTTTAAAAAGCAGTGATTTTTTTATCATGAAAGAACTGATAGATTATGATTTGTCACTCTCTTTACATAGCTCTTCAGTTTTCTGATAATGGGGAATCATCTCCACAAACTCTTCAAAATGACTTCATTGGAGTCAGGGGCGGATCCAGAGGGTTGCGAAGATTTCTAAAGCTACTGTTACATTTCAAGGCAACACCATTGACTTAAGAGACCCCTGTTTTCGCTAAGCAACACTCAACATCATTCGTGTATTTTACAACCTGTTGTTGTTTCTGCAACCTGTCACGTACGCAAGCCCTATTATTTATGTCCAATCAGAATGTTTAATATCGTCCTGTTCATCCAATAACGTGAGGGTATTTAAGAAATTCAAAAAAAGAGGGGGAGCCAGCCTCGTCCAGCTTTTAAGCATGGAAATTACCTCTTTGACCAATAAGCGCCTTTCTTTTTTCTCGCTAGACACTGTCAACAACCAAAGAAATCCAAAATTTGTCCCTAAACCAATCATAATCGTTAAATAAGCCACTACGTTTTAGCGCGATCCACTTCTATAATTATCACAATTTGAATAAAAGATTTGAGCCAATTACAGCCTTTCAATCTGTAGCACAGATGTCACGACATGAAGCAACTGTTTCTGACTCAAGCTAGCTCCTGCACTCAACATGGACATCATCAAAGCGGTTAAAAAACCGGTGAATGTTTCTGCAGTTTAGTTTTCCAAGTAGAATTCGGTAGTTGAAGAAAAGAACCACTATAGCACTCTTTTCGAGTCGTCATTCATCAGC
>JAAAKL020007380.1:0-16946 GCA_010016065.2 Carybdea cf. marsupialis auct. non (Linnaeus, 1758) | reverse complement strand
ACTTCCAAAATTTGGTTGTTCACTGGTCACTATAATTATTCCTTCATCACCCGCATTATATTGTAAGCGCTGGACTTCGCGGTTCATTTTCACTATAAATAAACCAAAAAGTAACGAGATGGTATCATGCACAATGATACCTTTCAATTGAAGTGTACAATTACCTTGTAGAGGTTTGTCAAAACGTCTTGGAAGTTGTGAAATCCTCTCCAGCGACCACTTTATTGGCATACCCAATAAACAACAATAAGCGTTTCCGTGCGAGTTTAACGTTAGCAACGAAATAACTTTGCTTCAGAATGGTGATCAAAATTATGGAGATCAAATGTGGGTACAGTAGAAGCAGTAGAGAAAACAGAGTCTTAAGCAACTATGGCTTTGAATTACCACCAGATTGAAACAGATGGCCGTCAGACTTTTTATCTCTCTTTCCAAGACGATAGAAATTCAATTTTACGAGATATCCCTACCAAACCAAAAAGAAAGTGGAAGTAACAGCTCAGGAGCACAATACAGCACACACGTTTTTCAGGAACAGGAACTATCAGTGCAACTTTTCAATTATCAAGGAACGGGGGCTGACAACGAATCTTTGACCATAAATGAAAATGACGTGTTGATGAGGCTTAACTGAAAGGGATTATTTCACCGTCATTACACTCCTGTTTGTCGCGCTCTACGTTTCGGCTCTTGTAGAAGAGACGCATCAAAGATAAAATTGTTTAATAAGTTATAACTCCGGGGAATCTTACATACTAAATTGTTAAATGTTAGCCTTAAGTAACCCAAACTGATGCAGTTCGCGTATGACTGCTCTAAAAAGTCCTGAGTGAAGTTAAGTTATTCATTTACAACCCTCAAATTATTAGAAAATCGACAAACCAAGACTTTAATTTGCTGTAACCACTTTGGATGGCTATGTCTCCATCAGATCTTTTACAGTCTTTATACAACGATCAAATCTGGATCGGTGTATTGTTGCTAACTCCTTATAAGTCGCGGGTGTTTTTACAACTTAAATTACGACTTAACTCTAGTAATTCTTAACAATGGGGACAATACATGAAATTTTTTGCATTTCGTTTCATAACTATGTCATTACAGCCCTAGAAACAAAACTCCAAAATCTTTGTAGCCTCCGAGGCTGTGAATAACTCCAACATTACTGACAACTCGTTAATGACGTTCCGCGAAAAGGTTTGGCAGGGCAATAATATTTCGTGTACATTTCAATAAAGGTTACCATCGTGGACAGTCATTAGTGGAAACTGCTAGCGATGTGAAGGAGCAGATCGTCGCTATTAGTTGTTACGCATCCTTACTTTTACTCGTGTACGAATAGTATGACGTACGATACGCCGCCGTTGAGTAAAAGAGCCCTTGCAACCTGTTACTATTGTCCTTGTGGATTTTTCACTTTCTTTCCAAGTTGGCTTGTAAGGCTGATATGCAACTTAAGAAACTGAACATCAAAGGAACAGAAGAGTGGCATCTAGTATCGTGTATCAACACAAAATGTATCACATCCTCTAATTTAACTAAATCGTACCTGCAAGAGCGAATGATAATGTGTTCGTTTGATTTCAATGTTCTTTCTCGGAAACGGATTTAGCTGCTGAAATGCTATGTTACATATTCTGTACGGATTCATCTTTGTTTTGGGCAACCTTCTGAAAAAATTGAAGGCCATACCCGGCTCTCGTATCTTTAAGAGATCTTCCTCACAGCACTTGAATACAGCTAATGCATAACGAAAGAGGACCTAAATAGAAAATAGAAGATTGACGAAACGTTATCAATATACGATCAAGGACGAGTGTCTCCAAAGAGAACAAGGAGTCATGATTCTAATGTTTCTTAGACTTTAGACAACTAAGTCAATAGTTTTCCCTATACTGATTAATATACTACAACTTGCAACGACAACTTAGTCAAGCTCAGCACAATCTTTCCATTGCTAATAAAGGCGATGTATAAACAAACATTACTTGAAATTAGGCAGTTTGTTCTATACATATTTCCTGATGTTTCGTCACTAGCGGCTGAGGTTGGCTGTTAACCAGAGTTCTTGAAATTTTATATATATACAGATGGCGCAATGTGAAAGAGTACAATTTCGTTGTTGATCTCTGATCTTGTAGGGAAACATTTCCTAGGGGTTATTTCATGATCTTACAAAATGATAAGATTCAAATCTGATATGATTCCCTTTTAACGAATTCTATTTAAACCTAAAAGTGATCTCTGAGATCTCCCAATGAATCTTTGAGCAGTGTCATTTACAATGCGGGTAGTCAGTATAATGTCTCAAAATTTCTGAATCAAAAGCCTTTCAAATGGCAAGTATGTGTTTTTAATGGTACAGAGCCTTTCTTATCACTGCAATTCAAGGTATTTCTCTCGAGAAGTGTGAGTAATGGCCGCAGATGAGATGAACACCAAACTCCATACACTTAGAGGTCAATTTTAGGGATAAAACGGATTTGAATTTAAAATTGTTGAAATGATATAATGTCACATGCACAAATGACACGCAGCCCTTCAACTACAGTAAACGTAATTCATGTACTGTACCATTACTTTCATGTGCTTTATTCCAGGTTTGGTCAAACTTCATTTATCGTCTTGTGTTTAATGTAAAAAGAAATCAATATCTAAAGAGAGGAACTGTTTATAATCTAACATTATGTTTGCAGAATCTTACCTTGTTCCCTTCGTATAAAAATGTATCCCACACGCGAAATGTCAACTAGAAAGGAGGTGGAAGCGTTAATTATAAACTAGTGGCATATAGCAGAACCTAATATGCTATATGAATTATGTGTGCGAGGAAGCAACAGTTAAAACAGACTGTAATTAAAAATGCAATTCCAATGCCCTATTTTGTCGACGTACATTTCTGTCATGAACGATGGTAAGTATTGAATAATCTTTTATCTGTACATTTTTTAAGTCAACCAAATTAAACGTCAGATGGAACCGATAACTGAGAAACGCCCATCACCCCGCCCCGCCCCCCACTCACACCAGCACCACCTGCAAAACGCATTTTTAACTTGCAAGTATGTAATTTGCCCTTACATTCCCATTGAAAAGCATACATCGCAAACATGATACACTCTGTATACATTCTGTCATAAAGCATCATCGTACTAGCATACTCAATTTATATATTTAAGCATGACCTGACCAGTATTGGCCAATTAAAAAAGCTGGAGATTGAAATATCTGATCCTTACCTCGAAGAAAACAAGAATGTAGTCATCATTAGTTCCACTAATTAATGACAAGAACCCAACAACATAACTCATACGCAAATGCACATATGCCAAGGAAGAGTCTGCAATAAACATGCCGAGTCCCAAGAAAAAATGGTTTCTTTTAAACGTATTTCTCCTTAGAAAAGGACACCGATTGATGTTTCATTAACAGAAACAAATAGAAATAAATTCTTTAAGTTACCTCGGCGGGAAATATATCGACAAAAATTGTCAAGAACCAGTTAAAAGACAGCAATGACAAGTCCACTCTATTGGAAAAGAAGTGAAAAGAGATTTGAAACTCTAAAATAAGAGGTATTACGCAAATAAATGACTTGGTATATGATCATTCTGGATACAATAGTGAAAATGATCTCTTGTACCGATAATAGTGTTGACAAAATTACAAAAATACCTCCGTTACACAATTTAAACTACTGTATTGTTACCAAGAACAATAAATCCCTTACACAACCTTTACATTTTCCAACAATCCCCGGCTACTTGAATACAATTTGATGCCCAGAGAAATATGACAGGAATAACAAGTACAATATGACAGTATGTGCAATGACAATTAAACCTGCCAAAGAACACGTGGCACCTCCACTGGTCTTTGTATGAAGACCTTATAAAAAATGGTTTCATCTATGTACTCTGCTTATGGCTGTTTGAAGGATGGCTTAGTGACATGGTAGAAACGCTATCATCACTGTTTATGAGCAAATAGAGCAACCATTCACAAGGTCTATCTTGACGCTATTAAAAGGTTACTAATGGCGCCGTGTAGGGCTTACCGTACGTAAATACACAAGAGAAGCCCTAGACGAAAGATCTGCTTCTAAACAAAGTTCAGTCCCTCCATTATCCTATATCTATATCTTATTCAAATTACAAGCTACACATTTCCATTTTCTAAAAGGCGCTCTAAGACGCCCTTTAGCACACATGGTAACACCCACACTTGACTAGCTGTCACCTTATCAATGCTATCTTCAATTTGCCACTTACACGATAACTGCTGATTCTATACGGCAAACATTTGAAAGTAAAACAAAAGCACAAAGTACTATGTTCTAATAGAATGCTAACGGAAAAAATTTATACGGCAAATAAAAAACACTTCACTTGCCATGACACTCATGTATAAAAAGTCTAATAATGTACCCTATACTCTGAAAATGACCAGCCAGTCTAGGAACTTTCTCCTCTAACAGGTCTTTCAAAACTCTCTGAAACGATTAGAGATAAGGACGAGATTGGTATATGTACAGCAGGTTCGCCAGAGGCAAATGATTGTACACGACGCGAGCGCCATGTCTACACACGGAATGGCAGTGAACAAGATATTTTCATTTGTTTCTTTTGAGACTTTCTATCGCATGGATATGTCCCTTACATCAAACATTTCAGA
The DNA here is from genome assembly GCA_010016065.2 of Carybdea cf. marsupialis auct. non (Linnaeus, 1758). Lineage (NCBI taxonomy): Eukaryota > Metazoa > Cnidaria > Cubozoa > Carybdeida > Carybdeidae > Carybdea > Carybdea cf. marsupialis auct. non (Linnaeus, 1758). Next base: position 12,272 of record JAAAKL020007380.1, on the reverse strand, counting down.
ACTCCACCAAGAACACAACACTTAAGAAAGTAAAGATGCAATGCAGACTATCAACTTACATAAAGACATTGGTGTCGATATTTTGCTTACATACAATATATTCTGGTACTATTTCATTACTATACCGCAGGCTTCATAATGTCTCTGGTTTCAACAATCAATCAATAACAATTTCAAAAAGTTGAAGCATAATACATCTATCAATGTGCATTTATAAAATGAAAATACAAATTATAACCCGCCTATGTTAAAGTGAGAATATCAAGACACTAAAAAGTAGACATCCGCTTCACCAGTACAGAGAGATAAGAGCGGATTGAAAGGAAAGAGTTCTACAGCGGCATATCTCTGGGGAAACCCATCAGCCCAGGCTTATGAAGGGTTATGATTTCTTATTAACATTGTGATGCTTATTAACGAATTGCAATTACTAAAGGATTCAAGGGGCCAGAAAACTCTTAGAACAAGACACCAACAACCACCACTGACAAAAAACAAAAAAGTACACAAAAGCACATAGAAATATTGACTCACTTGGTCTGTCTGTGCTCCAATCAAAGTCTTACTGTAGTAGTCTCTTGGCATCAGGTATTCCACTATTGCTACCAAAGCCCTTAGAAAGGTTGAATGTAAGATCACTTCACTGAGATCGCTTCACTAAATTGATTCTAAAGAAAATTTTATGAAGTATCTTAGAGTGAATACTTAGAGCGTACTGCTGCAATACCTGAATTGTTCTATTATGAATGAAATACCTTCTTACCCTCCCATACTACACGTCGCTGCCCAAACAGACTGGGACATCAGAGTTTATTACCATACAAAACTATAGAGCTAAATCCATCTAAGATTGCATTATTAGTCAAATCTAGTTGCTTGAGAAGATTCCTCTGTTTGTATCGGACCATCAATTGCAATAACACTATTGTGCTCTACAAAAGGAATCGAGAAGCAGCGTGAAGCCTACCAAGTGTCCAGCCTCTTCACATCCATATAAATTTCGGATTAATGTAATCCTCCCGAGCAAAGATATACAAAATCTCAAATATCACATTTCAAAGAAGCCTAAACAGATATAGTCATTCTTATTGGCAGCCAAATCTCTAACATAAGACTTCATTCAATTTCATTTTAGCTGGCGTGTATCATCTTACTGGCTAATGACAAGAACTTCCATCACACTAAACTGGTATGTCAATAAAATAGTCATCGAAGCCACATACAATGGACTGTGGATTATCCCAATCTTTTCTGAAGAGGAAACCTTTTTGGAATACAATTGAACTTTTGAAAAATTGTTTATACGTAGAATAAATGATTGTAACGGCCAATTTGCACTGCGACCTTTCCCATGCAGTACTTACCAAACAAAGAAAATATTCTGGTGTATTCAACATTGAATATAAAGTCAGGGTCTTACCAAAATGCATCCTCTTCCTTCAAGTACAGCAACGCAATTGCACCTAGGCGGTTTAGGCCCTTCGATAAAAGAAGAAAACTGGTGTAGTCAAGTATACGCAAGGCACATTCAATTGCTGGCTCAAAGAGGGAATTACAGAGGGAACAAGGCTCCAACCTCTCAACCCCATAACTTTCGACTGAGTCAGGTGTAACCAAGCAGTAATCTTTGCCTCCCATAGAAATAAAAACACATATCCTAACCTACATTTGAACAAAAGTATGGCCAAGGCAATTTGGTTAATATGAGAAATTTGTAGATAAAAATGTTTCATGTGAATACCAAAATGCTAGGATACGCAGAAGAAATAAAAAATTGGGATGTTTCACATATGTTTTAAGCACTTACAGGGAACGAGAAAGGATTATGTCTCTTGTTCAGTTTTGTCTATTGCTTCAAGGCCAAACTGAATCCAACAACACAACCCTTTCACCGTTTTTATAATCTAATATCTTTGAACTCACCATCTCAGTAATCAATTTTGTGACTTGCTCACCGATACTAGCACGCAGGGAAAATGGCCGCCTAAAGGAACAAACTAGGCAGTGAGAACGAGTCGCACGATGTCTTACTAAAAAGATGTGTTGGAAGCCCATCAACCTATGATTATTCACTTTCTTCAAGATAGTAAACGAACCATCAATTAAAGGATTGATAAGGTATGCAACGAAGGACAAGAGCTAAAACAATCTTCGAACTTGTCTGTCACTACACTGCCATGTGTACATCTTATCTCTGAACAATGAAGATGCCTTTTTCTAATTTGTTCATCAAAATCATGAATTGTGAGGAAACTGATCTAAATTTCATAGCTATCTATCTGTATGTAGAGCGAGTGTAAATGGACGCGGAAAAAGTACAATCGATTACCCTTTGTTTAGCAGGGGAACACTTAAATGGTAAAAATCTTATCTCTAATTCTGAAACAAAGCAAATTACTATTTTAGAGGAGAGGATTTGGAATGACAGGCTTTAATAGGTAGTAGAGAAGTATGTCACCAACGGGATTCGAACCCGTGACCCTACCACTCGCAGTGTGTGCTCTACCAAATGAGCAAGGTGACTGCCGTTGATAACATGATCTATTTCTCTAGCAACTACAGTAGCTCCCAATACTCCACCGGAAGACATCGACATCAACCTCTACACAATTTAAGAGACCAGCCAGTCGGAATCTTAACATAAATCAAAAGTAAAGCCATAAGCAAAAGCTGCTGCAGCTAGTCGCTATAGACGTAATCGTTAAACTGATTACAGATTTAAACTATGGCCCCATATTCTACTTCTATTTACATGTGAAATATGCAACAAGACCAATTTCTACATCCTTGGATAGAACAACAGATAGCTGCTCATGGGTTACGTGCAACTTGTTCAACTGCGTGCATCATTAAAATGCCTTACGACAAGACTGATTTAATCGAAAAATGTACCTGAAATAAAGCAAACAAAAAGGGAATAAGTTTGAAATTGACTACTACACGAATGAATTTCTTCCGTTAACATACAAGACGCTAGACCTTAATACATGCACTTACCTGACAGTAGCCAATGACTGGGTTATGCCAACTGTATGCGAGGAGAACGCTTCTCAATTTGTTGGTCTACAAAGATGAAATAATGTTAGAAACAAAGGGATAGTCATGTAATGAAATGTAACGGGTATCTCAGTTTTAGATGACAACCTTTCAACACTTGAATTATGAGGTCAGAGTGAACTGTCAATGTTGCAGCTTTGTTCCAATAAATAGATGTTAACCCCCACAATAAGGCCTCAATAAGCGGTTCTTAAATAAGGACCATGTGGCTCATCTAGGGGAAGGATTTGATACGAAAGAAGAGCAATCAAATGAACAGAGAGCTGCATCAGTAGGTAAAACATTCACGCATTTGGCATAGTAATTAATCCTCTTCTCCTGCGACACTACCCAAATTAAGAACCAGGGTTTTCTGTGGCAAACATTCGTGCACATGTCTGTACCGTACACCTATTGCTAACTTGTTTTCGCCGAGAGGGTTGAAAGATACTGTCCATTTTTAGACAGCTATAGTGACATACGGTCAGTAACCTGTGGTCTCATGATAGTGAAATATTGTATGAAAAAGAGACTGGGAGGAAACGTAGAATATGGCAAATGAAACTTCAAAAGATATAAAGAAATGACCAACTTTGCAATTTCTTGATACAATCAGCCATTGCAAAAGTTAAGCATTGGCATGGATAGTTACTCAATTGCTTCTAAAGACAACAAAGTTTAATCTTTACAAACCATAGCCAAATATTGTGGCCACATCTTCACAATAAAATGCTGAACATCTCATGATATAAACATAACATAGCATCGTCTGAATCTAGCGAAAATGGATATTGGCTATTTCGAGGTTGCTACCCTCGTTCATTTACTTCCACTTTCTATGCTCCCTGACAATTGTCAAACTGTGGTTGGATGTTAAGTAATAACCAAGTACTAACCCCTTCAGAATCAGGTCGATCATAATATTTATTATTGGGTAAAGTTCGCAATAAGTCCAATTCAATCTGTTTGGCAGCAGGAGTGTAAACTCCAGTTTTATCCCTTAATAACTTCCTATAATACCCTGATCCGGCCATGCTGCGTTCGTGGCGAACGTAGAGGTTGATAAGGTCGTACCATGCCTTGGCTCGATATTCATGTGGAACACCAACACGACAGAGCGACTTCAGCTCCACCTACGGACAAAGAAAATGTTCGCTTCAGAAACAAGTAATGGTAGCTAATTTCGTCGTATCATGTCTTTATACTAATGATTTATTCTTTTTGTAGCAGTAGTGGCACCTTACATTGTTGGTGAGGCAAAGTCATGCATGTGCCGAGGCTTAACTTGTGGCTGTACAACATGACCTAGTAGAGCTGAAATTATGAAATTCGGAAAAATATCTAATTTCCTTCATTACCAATTTCAATTATAATCCCTTGTAATTCCAGGATGATCATCAACAATAAAAATTTTTTCACTAGCAACTATAGGGAGTGACCTACCAAATTTACTTGACAGCGATAATTGCGTGCAATGTCCTTCCGTCAGATCTAAATTAAAATTTACTTTCACTTCGTTTTGTAGATACTCTGCCTTTGCAGACATTTGAAGTGTGTAATTACGATATTTGAGTAATGCAGACCTTTCGCAAGGGGCATACATCACAGTAGCTAACAAACTAAACTTGGCGGTCTCAGATATTATCAAATTAAGCTCGCTCGTCTGCCTGACACCGTGAGTATTTCGCCACTAACCAAAGTTAGGTTAATTCGCCATTACTCACTATTAACATGCTACTTTCCAGTATCTGGAACTACGACTTCTTTGTGTAACCACGAATGGATTAAAAAATGATTAATCACGATTAACCTGGTCAATGCTTGTAGTTTACTGTAGTAAAATATGGAGCATTGAGGCTCCTTCTATCTTATGAAAAACTCGTATACTTTCACGTAATTGGCTGCTAGGATTTTAATTGCACGTGACTGCTTTGGCCATGCTTTGACTGAGAGGTCACGTCAGGGCAACCATGTCGCAAAATACATCGCTGATCTTTTGATAATGATTTGGAAATCTGACAGTGGCTTCAGCGACGATCACGACCCCCTGAGTTCACCCTTAAATAAGGATAAACCTTCCTTGAGTCCACAGTAGGAAGGGTATGACATGTCAAACTACAAAAAATTCAGAAATATATGGAATAGTTGACTTTCCAAGGTAGATACTGACAATATCTTTGTCAGTTAGTTTTACACTATTCGGGGCAAAAAGTTTATCCGTCCCATCCTCATTTCTTTGGTCATATTAGCAAACCAAGCATTATGCAGTAGCCTTGAGGTTCAGACCGTGTGTTAATAAAGGCAAAAGATCTCTTCATAAAAGCTTTTACACATTAACCCACAAATCAGACATGTCATTAAGTAGGATATACCGGCGACCTACTTCTCAATTCGGCATGAAAATAAATAGGTTTAATAACAAACACTTCTAAATCACCGATGTTCTCTGTAAAGGCTTACAAAGAAATTGAGTTTACGATAAAAACAAACACATTAAAATCATTGAAACATCTATCAATCCTTCCCTATTGTTTCGTTATCTATTAATCCTCACTAGTGATACACGGATGATGCATTCGAAAATGTACACCAGAACTACAGTACGTAAACCGTGATCTGTAGATCGACATGCTTACCCCCAAAGGAAGAATTTGGCCATCTAGTAACTTAGTCATCTGCTAAACTACTTACTGATTTGGTGAGAGCTTTCTTTCCTTGTCCTACCAGGTAGTTTTCCCACTTGACTCCACTTGATCTTTCAATACTTTCATACTAAGAACAGTTGATAGATATAATAAAGAAAGCCGTCAACAAATGTAAAGTTGAACCCTGATTCTTACATGTAGTCAACAAATTGCTGCAAATGATAATGAACAACAATCTCAAGTCAGTTACTCATGCATGCACAGTCTAATCAAAAACAATATCACGATATAATATCAGTGCCGCTAGGTACAACAAGCCTTCTAACAAAACTGCACTTTAACTGGCATGATTCGGACACTCCATAAAAATGTCTACAAAAAAAGGATGTACCTCGGGTTCCTCTCCACGCCCATGTAGCGAATCTGCAAGATTTTCTAAAGACTCCTCGTCCTCCTTATCAACCACTTCATAAAATCCATATTTATCCGCAACTCTGTACAGAGAGATTAATCAACAGGCTAGGGTTATCTCATGCGTTCCATCTCCCTCTATCAGAACCCAGAAATTTAACTTAGAAGGAAAGGTGTGTTACAACAGCATGCTACAAACTCTGAAGCTACAAATTGAACACATCATTCCTACATCAATTAAGGTAAGAAGTTGTGATTATACTCCACGTCATCGTTGCAAATTACAGGTAAACCGTAAACTTGGGCAAAATAAAGGCAGATGGTAAAAACAAAGAAGAGCAAGCAAAGTATCAAACACACTTGTCATGTTCTCTGACTACATAAAGGAGAAGTTGCAGATCCAAAATACTTGAGATGAAATCTCGCCAAGTAACCATGAGAAATCTGATCCTTGTTGTCCTGTTTGTGTTAAACTACACAACGTTCCCTTCAAACAGTCGAAGTGGGCGTCAAGATAGTACATCCAAATTTCTAAAAAGTCCACATATGATAAATCATGTCCCTTAAGCTACTGCGATCGTCGGGGGTTATTTGCATACACAAAATTCTTAAAAGTAGAATATGAACAGTCTACTTTGGGAACGCAATGGAAGTAATACCATGTTTAAGGTTGGCAGATTCAGTACAAAAATACAGTAGGAAAAGAGTCGTCCCTGCTTGGTCGGCTCGTATAAGCCGACATATGGACAAAGAATCACAATACAACCGCATCATGATACAATACGAAAACACACTCAAGTCTTTCACTTCACTGAGATGATTTCAATAAATGATTGAAAACAAACCATCAAAATACATGCTTTAATGATATGTAAAACTATCGATGCAAGAGGCCTCATAATAGGAGTGAAACGATGCTTCATTGTTGAAAATATTCAGTACTGAGAGAGAGAGCGGAACACATCACTTATCGCACAAAAAGCGCCAACGTACCTACTGTACTTAACAGTGCATTAGTTAAGTTTATAATTTGGGAAGCCGATCCAAAAATTTTGCCGCCAACAACAGACTATTGTTTTACTTTTATTTATATCGATCTTTTAAGGGTAGAAAACGTTGTATAACGAACGCTGGTCATGAAATCGCGTGAGCCTGATTGACGACGACGGTCATGATGCTGCTGCTGCTGATGATGATAAAAATTTCACTTTTACTATTTTCACAATTCTCTCTAAAACGCTGGCGTCATCACACCTTTCATATTCCGATAATTTTTCTTACAGTTTTTGAACTTTTATGAATCCGAAAGATCCACGAATGACCAATAAAATGTCGTAACAAAGAGAAGGGGAAAACAAAACAAACCTTAGGTCCTTTGGCTTATTTCCACCTTCCTGAGCTCCTTGATTGTTGATGGCATCATCTAGTAAATACTGCACCATTTCGTACGTCCGCTTTGTGGATTCGTCTCCTTCTGCAGAAATGATAACTACGTTAAGAGCCTGATTGGCAAACATTTGTTTCTTGGCATTGCTGAATATGCGCTTAATATTTAACCCACATTGGGTGTCACCTGCGCCTATTTAAGGAATGAACCTCATGCTGCAGAATCAATTGCACCCAATCTTCATTTGCCCAAACCACTTTAGTGCCGGGCGGTAAAATGAGTATCATGGGTAGAAACACAAACACGTTCAGGCTCTGCAATTACAATGGGGGCATGGCCCTTGCCAGAACCTTGTGAGTGGCGCGTAGAAGATGATAGGATTTGCGCACTATCTGCAAAAGTACTAAATAAGTAAACAAGTGGTGGTCACAGAAAAGCAAAGCTTCAGAAATGTCCTTGACGACTAGGCACTGACAAAAGTCTCACTTTGCAAATGAAAATGCCGACAAAATCACTGACCTGTCCATAACAAACAGTCTTCTAGTATAACAATAAATGAATCATCCATCGGACTCACGGAAAATTCTTTATTAGACGCCTGGGCATTGGCAATATCTTGTTGGCCTCCGGAGTTGGGTAGGAAGAATAATAAAATAAATAATAGATAGAAATATAAGGTGGATCGGCCTCAGTACCATTCTTGTCAAAATTGAAAAAGTTCATTTGCAGAGTAAGTACTCTTGAAGTCGTCATGGAGAAAAAAAAATAAGCGTAGACAAGAAAAAGAAATAAAAAATATTACAAATGAAGTGAAGCAGTGGGAGATATGAATACTAATTTCTTCATACGTCGTTTCCTAGCATGCATAACATTCTCTTGAAACTAGTACGGGCTTTGAAATACTGTGTTTGTTGTATCACAAGAGTGCAGTCTTACAACAGACCTCACATGGATTTATTGACCGGCAACCGTGCCGAAAGTTGTTTAAAATTGTGTCTTAACGATATTACCTCCAATACAACAGAGAAAACAAAGTGGCATCAAAGAATTACTAGTTCAAGGTACACGTGGCACAAAGCAGTATTGAAATACACAATATTACTACAAAAGTAGTAGCCCGACTTCGATTAGAGCGGGGCTGCCATACACGGCGAGTCTACAGTTACACACTGTTTGCACTACTGCTTGTTATACATGATCTTGCAATATGGCGTCAATTTGGAGAGAAAGGATTTTTAAATGATCAGTTAACACTTATCACTACTTCCTGATCATAGTATGTTCCCGTGTAAGATCCCTTTACTTACAGGGAATACTGCTCCAATCTGACCATTACTTCTTTTGCTATTTCACTTTACGGTGGCAACATGAACGTTCATAAGGATGGAGAAAACTTACTTTTAATGTTTATGTCCATCACGGACCATACATTGTGTATGAGGATAGTCTAATCAATTCATTGCTTTTCTCTTTCAATGCTGCCTACTCTGAAAATGTACAATTGTAACTTACCACGTAACGGAACAGAAAACTCCTTCAACAACAGCACGTATCGACTCTTCACTTTACATAGTTCCGCATCCAGCGCTGCAATGTGACTTAGATAGAAAAAGGGTAAAATCTACTGAATCAGAGTCGGCAGTGAATAACCGTCATAAAAGTCATAAAGTCATTAAAGTCAAATTAATTAAAAATAAGCATGTACAAAATACATAATTCGCTTAACTTCCATGGCAACTGCTTTGAAACTGTGGGACATGGTCATCCCATCGTACTGAAAAACGTACGAGACGTGAGAGCAATTTGTGATACGTTTGTGATATGTTCTCTTGCGCATCAATTAACACTCTGTTATCAAATAGACTTTGCTATGTACAAGTTCAAGGTACAGAAAATAGCACTGATCGTCTGATCACCATCGTCCTCTCATAAGGATGAGTATGTAAGGATCAGATACATGGAATAGCAGCTTTGAGAATGCAAATGCAAGTGTGATCTGGCAGCTCGGTCACCCTAAGCTGGCTGTTGGAATAGCAGCTAAGAAAATAGTGGTCTACTGAGAAGACACAGGGGCAACGTCCGTACTAAATTCGTTAGTACAAAAACATACCTTTCTGCGAGAGACTAAAGCATGTTGCCATGACGCGATTCCGTGAGCATCGTCACCATACGATTATAGGTCTTAACAACCACTTAAAAATGGATATGGTGATGCAAATCCAATAAAGATTAACTAAAGTTCCGGCTGTCGCTGCTATTGAAACTACATTACAGTCGACAAACCTGCCGACAAAATCTGCCCGAAAGAAAGATGAAGAAAGATTGTTAATGGAATAGAGTTAGAAGCCGTACAAACACCTGCTATTCTAATTTGAGAATTAAACAGACTGATCTGACTAAGGAAGTGACCACAATTGGCGCTGAAACTACAAAGCTTGAACTCATTAACATACATATTCAGGAAACCCAGGAAACGCTTGATGAACCCGGGGGGGAGGGGGTGCTGTGTCGGATTTTGCATTACCACTGTCGATGTTTAAAAAGTTTTATCAGTTACTCGATCGATGTATTTTGCTTCACAAAATGGTATTTAAAAAGTGTGGTTCCTTCATGGCTGTTAAACGTGTTGCGCAAACAGAGATGCAAAAACAGCGATTTAAATATTTGCATTTGTTATTGACCATTGTTGATGTAGCTCCAGATTTCCAGCGAACTGCGGTTGTTTGATTTTCATCAATGCCTCGCGTTATTTAATAGTTTACTCTACCCACATGTTGGGATCATACTTCTCAGCTCGTGTTCATGATATGAAAGATCAATCCACATTACGAAATAGACAGCGACCAATGTTTATATGAGTAAATGTGCAAGTATTGTTACCACGTACAAGTAAATAGAAAATCAGTAAAAGTGGAACTCTTAAACTCATTGCTGCCTAGTAAGAGATACAAAGCGAGTGATCATTTCACTCTTACTTCTGAACTTATTAGTAGACACAACTGTAATTCCCCAATCCTGATTATCCAAAATCAGGGCGATCTAAATAACAGGTCTGGACAACATGCAGCTGGAGGCCGCGACTGGAGGCCATTGTGAAAATGTAGATTGGCTGTGGATAATTGGTATTTTTTTATCATGATGATAGTGTTAAATGCATCCTTGGGCAAAATCATCCATAACAGGTGTGATTTGAGGCCAGGGATGGGTGTCAACCTCAATGTAATCAATTTAACCAAATATGGTATAGATACACCTGCTGATTTTCCTACAATGCACTGTCTGGAAGTACAAAGAAACAGTATAAACAAAGACGACAGACTGTTCTAAGAATAAATTTTTGGAATAAAATCAATGAAAATCATTAACATTAATACATTAGGATGTTGACAGTTTAAAAACGTTCTGCTAAGTCTCCTTTGTTGGTCTTAGGGTGTACAATTTACTATAATTCTTAAGTAACACATTAGCCAACGTAATAGCATGACTTTCCGTTATTTGCAAATTTTAATGTCAATGTATCTTTAAAAATACATGGCAAAATGATTTCCTGTATACAAAACTTTGGATTTCAAGAAAAATACATATCCGAAAATTACCCATTGGCAGACCCTGTACCTTGGTGTTTGGAGTCCCCCAAGATTTAGATCACTCACAAATGACCCATACTGATTGAAATAATCGTAGGTATCCTTCAAATCACATAACCAGCAATCTAAACAAGTCCCAAATATTTAGGGCTGTCAAACAAAGATACTAGCATAAAACTCAAAATAGTTGGGATCAAATCTTGAGGCCTATTCAAGGCTTTTCCAAACACAGAGCCGCCCATGATATCTCGGCGATGGGTTCACATAGACTTCATCAATGAGGAAAATACAATTCTCTTGTCGAAAATCTGACAAATTACTGAATACAGAATTCATAAATGTTGAATCATCAAGAGATGCATTGACTTTAGAAGTTATTTGAATTAATGCTTTGATACTAGGAAGCTCGTAGTCTTCTAATAAACGAGAATACAAAACCCTAGATGTTGCAAAGTACTCAAATGCACTTACAACTGTCTCAGGTAAATACTTTTAGCACCTACATATGCCAGTAAATTCATGGCAACAACAAGTTGTAGTAATACGGTTTGTTTCTCATCTTATGATATAGCACCAAGCAACCTTGCGGCTTCCTTCTACGGAGCGAATGTGGAAATTCTATTGTGGTGATTTTTCGTTAAGGTAGAAATAGTGCATTTTACTTCAACAATGAAGACCTTCAAACGTCTGATCAGTGTTTATTTTCTGCGGCAAGCGACGAATACTCATAGCCTCATCAAATCCTGGCGATTGAATATCTAATAATTTTGTTGAAATTGCATACGATACAAGTGGTAACTGCCCACAAAGCTTGAATTCCTTACTGATTACATGTTCGCACAAGGTGTCAAAAGATGTTACCATATCTTGTCGCAAGAACACGTCTATCTCGTCTGGAAAAGTACTTCTCCTTGCTGACAAGGATTTTGTTGTTATCCTTCGAGGAGCTGGGGAGTCAGGATCAAACTCGGCTTAACGCATTCGAATATTGAGCGTAGGCTGATAAGTCTCTTTTTACCACAAACAGTAATTGTCTTGTATCCTGATGGAAAATGGCGTTCACAAACAACAGCGTATTTGCAGTCCGGTATATTGTCTCGAGGTATAACTGTAAGCCACCTTTCTCTTTCTTCCTGGTCCGTGGGGAGTCGAAATACACACTCCTTGTTACTCTGGTTGTAGTTTCTATGAGTATTTATCACACAA